>CAXIWS010000443.1:0-49807 GCA_964036195.1 Sphaerolaimus hirsutus
GCAGCGGCGGCTGCGGGCCTGGTCACGTGGTAGAGCGGCAGGCCGGCGCGGGTCTCCAACGCGGCCAGCTTGGCCCTGCCCGCCTCCGCGTCCGCCAGCGCCGCCGTGCCCATCAGGTCCACGTACTGGATCGATACTCTGGGGGGTGGGGGGTTGGTGAGACTGAGTGATGAGGGGGTCAAACGGGATAGTCATCCTGAATGCCGATAATAGCCTTCTTTGATAACCATATGTACCTAGGCACTATTCTAGGCCGAACTTACGAGTCGACATGAAAATGGGTATATTTGACAGAAATCATCACTTAGAATGTAATCCAATGGCTGCACAACTAGTCAATAGCTATAGTTCGCATCCCAAAGTGCTAGTAAATACACGTCTGATATAAAAAATTTTTTGAAAAAACACCAGCCATACATACCTGGTGAAAATATTGATTTTTAATTTTAATATGAGTTCACATGAATAATTTGATTTATTCACACGCCCCCCCCCCAAAAAAAAAAAAATCACACAAATAGGGATGGCAAGCGCTTTTTTCCATCCCTTAACACAAAAACATTGCCCCCCCCCACAACAAAAAATTCAACAAAACCCTATCTCACCTAGCGCAGCCAACGTGCAGTATACTAGCAGCCACAGCCTGCAACAGCTTGGGCAGGTCGTTGTGCCTCAAGCAGTCGTCCAAGATCCACGACTTGCATCTGGAGCTCATGGCCGTGGTCGCGTCGCTGCAGTCGGCCGCGCACGCGTCAGAGGGTTGGCACGCGTACGCTAACAGGGCCATTATGAGTCTGGGTGTAGGTGTGTGGGGTTGTGAGGGTGTGGAAGGTTGAAATGGGATGTGAGGTATATGGATTGGCGCGATTCTTAAATGAGATACTCAAAAGTCAATTCTTAAATGAGATACTCAAAAGTCAATTCTTAAATGAGATACTCAAAAGTCAATTCTTAAATGAGATACTCAAAAGTCAATTCTTAAATGAGATAATCAAAAGTCAATTCTTAAATGAGACACTCAAAAGTCAATTCTTAAATGAGATACTCAAAAGTCAATTCTTAATGAGATGCAAAAATAACCATTTCCGGATAAAAACTATTTTTGGTAAAATCGCTCAAAATTTTCCCCATTCACATGGTAAATAGCTGGGTGATTTGAGGGATTGTTAGAGCAAGGCGTCTGATGGCTGGAACCACGGGTCTCAAATGGGGGCGTTGGAAGGGGTTACCCCCCCCCCAAACCGCATACCTATCTATCTATCCCGGTAGCCGCTCAGCTATCTATCTATCCCGGAGGCAAAATTTTGGGCTACTACCCCATCCAACCTATTAAACGGCTTCAAGTGGACCCCCGGGGGCAGCGAATTGTCCGCGTCAAAATCCCTGGCCAACGTCCAAAGTCGAATGAAACAAAGTGCCGCCTTGGCCCTTTGGTCCTCATCCGCGCTAGTCAAGTGTCCCAAAATGACACATTCCGCTTCGCTTGAGGTACGTTGGGGGTCCCGTCTGAGTGAAATGAAGTGTTTCGTTAAGTGTGCCTCTTAGAAAAACATCGACTGTGGTTCTTTAAATTTGAGGTTTCTCTTTGGGTACGAGTTTTTTAAGTGTGACGTTTTTACGTCTTCGAACAAACATGTGCGACGTTTTTAAACAAGCTTTTGTTTTAACCTTGAATAAGTAGGTTGGTCAAAAAAGATTTTTGCAAATTTTCACGATCTTTTATAGATCACCTTGGAGGCGTGTCGAATAATTGACTCAAATTTGTCTACACCAACTACATCATCGCTAGTACCGTCGTCAGCATTTTATAATAATCATTTATCAAAATCCGATAAAATATTCGACTTTCTATTTTCGACAGTCAAAAAAACGATCCCTCAAAGACCAGGCCGAGGCGACCCCCCCCCCCTCACGCGTGAAGCAGACACAAGAGTCTCGCGGCAGGGGGGTGCACCACGGTAGCAGAGGGGTGCCCCAAAGCGGCGAGCGCCTGCCACATTCCCTCGGCCGCGTGCGAGTAGAACTGCGACTGGTCCAAATCTTGCAGCTCGGACGCGCACACGAACGGCTTCAATAGCAGCACTGAGGAGGTCTTGCATGCAGCCGTTTCGGATGATATCGAGTCGTCGGCTGGGAGGGAAGGGTATATACGTGGAAGGAACCCGGGTTCGGAACGGGTTCGGAAGGGTTCGGAACCCGACCCGATCCAAACGCGCTACCCGAAGACGACTCCACTACCCGAACCGATACCCGACCACAATACTCGAACCAGATACCCGCAAAAGTTTGGGAACCGATACCCGACCCGAAAATAACAATTTGGAGGAAAAATGGAATTTGAAAATTGAACATATACTTATGAAACGTTTTCTTTATGAAACGAAATTATTAGTTATGAAACGTTTCCAACCGTCAAAAAAAATTCAATTTGGTTGACGAAAATTTCTGTCTGTTTTGGAGTAAGTGAAACCATAAAACCGGTAAAACTTAAGTACTTTTTACCGGATATTTGAAACTTAAACCTAGCAACTTAACACAACACTTACCACTTACCACCCCAACCCACCACTCTCAACCACACTAGCATTAGCATCACTAGCATTCCTCACTGCATAAGCTTCGTGCTGCTCTATAATCTGCTGCGACATGGCGACCGCGTAGAGCAGCGTGTCGAGCGACTGGGCGCGCACGAAGAACGGCGCCTGTTGTTGGTCGAGCAGCGACAAGTGCCGCAGCGAGCGCACCCAGCCGCTCGAGTCCACCGGGTCGGATGAGTGTCTAAGTGAAGAGGGGAGGTTGATTACGAAGCGTGAAGCGTGAAGCGTGAAGAATGGCGCCAGCGCCAAAACGCCTTCTGTCTCTGTTTGGGTGGGATTTTAGGGGGGGGGCTGAGCCGACCTCCGTAAACAAGTAGCCGCCCCCCCTCCGCTCCAAAAATCAAACAATAAAATCTTGGATACGTCGAGAAACCATCCACACACTGTCAACTGGTTTCAGTGTCAACTCGATTTTGATTCAATTTATGTCACAGGACAATTTTCAAGTGCACATGTGGCAATGTCGAAAAGGAATCAATATTCACATGTGCATTTGAACACGATCTCGCAACTCATCAACTAAAATCTTAATGAAAACCAGTCGGACCAATTGACATCCGATGAAAACCGATGTCAACTGGGCTGACTAGTTTTCATCAAGATTTTAGTTGATGGGTTGTGAAACCGTGTTCAAATGCACATGGCAAAATTGTCAAAATTGCCACATATGCGGATGAAAATCGTCCCGCATACCAAATCGAACCAAAGTCGAGTTGATACCAAAACCAATTAACATCCAGCGTGCGCGGCGCCAACCCCCCAAAAACCACCCCACCAAGTCACCTCCTAACTCGCATCTCAGCCTGCGGCCAACAATACAGCGGAAAGTCCGCAAAATCCCTGGCCAAACTGCACAGGGCCGCCAAAAGGCCGCAGCGCTCGGCCGGCCAGCTCGACTGCGCCGCCAGCCACGAGCCCATCGACTCGAAAACCAGGCAGAAGTGCCGCTTGCACGATTCTACCAGGCGCTGGCCTGGGGGGGGGGGGGGGTTTGAGGGGTTGGATTTGGTGAGTGTTCCACGGGTATGAGAGGTTTAAAAGACGAGTGGTTTTGTTGCTGGGATTATCGTTACTTGTAGTTTACTTGTCACTTTTTATTACAACTTTTCATGTCAAATGTCAACTTGCGGAATTAGTCTCACGTTTTGAGACAAAAATGTTGCGTTTTTAAATGTTTTAATGTCTAAAAGCACTCGTCTTGAAGCAGGGGTCTCGAATGGGGGGGGGGGGTTGGGGGGGCTATCTATCTATCCCGGAGGCCGCTCAGCTATCTATCTATCCCGGAGGCAAAATTTTGGGCTACTACCCCCTAAACCCCCCCCCCCCCAAATCGCTCAGCTATCTACCTATCTGGAACGATTTTTCAGAAACTATACCCCAATTTTCGCTCAAAATCGCTATTTTTCATACCTATATATAGATTTTCACCTCCAAAATCACTGGTTCATGCGTCTAACTGCCTATTTTCAGCTATTTTAAGTATTATATGCTCTTGTATACCCATTTTGAGCTATTTTACACCTACTTTTAGCGATTTTTCTCCCTTTTTTTAGCGATTTTTCTCCCTTTTCTTCCTTCTATGCCCCGAAAAGGCCTATACATCGAACCACCACAACCCCCCCCCCAAACCCCCCCAACCCCCCCCCAGAAAATTTTTCAGCTATCTATCCCTCCGGAGGAGCGATTTCCTATCTATCCAACCACTCGGAGGGTCAAAATTCAAGATACCCCTGTCTGGAAGGTGATACGAATAGGAAAAGACAGTACAGTAATTTTTTTAAAGCTTTGTTGAAAACAACTTGTAAAATTTTAGTGCCGAACATGAGTCGGAAGTAGTTTATATGCCACTTGACTATCCCAAATAGCGTTTAAGATTCTGAAACGTCAAAGCATTTTTGTTGAAAAAGCAGACCCTCTCAAAAAAAACAAGCACAAACCCCATGCACACCTTGCCCATCCCCAGCAATGGACTTGTCTCCATCGGGCGTGATAGCACCCTCATTTGACACATCCGTGTCCTTGCCCAGCGTGTCTATGCGCGTCTCGCTCAAGGACGCGTTCAGCGTGAGGGAGGTCACCGGCGACGTCCCGGTCACTGCGCTGTCCGTGTTGTCGTCCGCTGAGTGGGTTAAAGTGTAATGTAAAGTGTCTCGAATGAACTTTGACATTTTGCATGACAATTGACAAATGTTGTATGCCTTTTTACATGACATTTTACACTTTCCTTTTTACTTTACAGGGTGCGGGACTGGCTCCTGGTGGCACTCCCAGCGGCGATCTTGTAAATTTCAGTACTTGAACGCTAAACCAAGCATTCAGATTTCATAAACGCTAGGGAAGGTATGGCAAGTGTTCTTAATGTGTTGACAATTTACAAAAAAAGTTTCAAAAAACCGTACGCATCCAAAACGTTGTTTTTAAAACCCAACAAAAATATTTTCAATTTATTCACCAGGTATAATCGGCAGACATGATACTCTACAAATAGATATGATTTATGTCCTTGGCTGGCAGACGGCCAGCTGAAAACTTATAAATCAACATTACGCAAAAAGAAAAAAAAAGAAATGAAATGCTAAAATCCAGAATGAAATGAAATGCTAAGTGATGACGTCATGATGGAGTGTTTCCCCCGGAAAAATGAACGGCGTAATGTCATCCGAGTATATAATATTTTGTAATTTTCTGCGCGCAAGCGCTCAATTCCTCGCACAATACAACATACAAAAATACCAACACCCACAACCCCCCCCCCACCCACCGGCCATGGGCACCACAGCCTGCAGCATCTCCGAGAGCAGGTCGCCCACCAAGTCGACCACGACGGCCACCTGGTCGGGCCTGGCGTCGAGCATGCGACCGTCGGCCACCCGCTGCAGCTTGAGCAGCACGGTGCGGCACAGCCGGGGCAGGTGCGACAGCCGGATGTCGCTGTGCGCGGACAGGTGCGCGAAGCTCAGGCTGTAGCGCACTACCTGAGTGGGGTGGGGGGTGGGGGGTGTTTGAGCCTTTGAGGCGTCCACTTCCAAATGTCGATAAATCCAGAATTTCTAATTTTGAGTTAAGCGTGGAAACGCGTTCGATGGGCACACAAAATTTGCAGAGAATTAGAAATTCGACTTAAAATGCCATTTTGACTTTTGTTTTATAATCGACTTTCAAAAGTAGTCGTTCATTTATAGAAAATGTGGATACATCCGGCGTGGCTCCGGAGTTTAAAAATTTCCAAGTTTAAGTCGACAATAAAATATCCTGCCCTCAACAAAAAATAAAATAAATAAATCAGCTGCAAGCTAACCAAAGCAAAGTTAAAGGGGTCAACCGGTTGCGAGTCAGCGGGATGAGTTCTTTTGGAAATGCCAATCTCCGGGCGGCCTAGCTGTAGTCTGTCAACCTGCGCATACGTTGGGAACAATCCATTTTTATCTAATATCAATTTTTCAAATCGACCTGAAAGTTTTCCAAACAACAATTTTTGCAAATTAGTATCGGGTATCGACAGCAAAATAGATACCGTATTTCGTCGAAATACCCCCCCTCGAAATACCCCCCCCCCGCTCGGGACCACTATGAAACAATCACCCCCTCCCCTCAAAATACCCCCCCCCCCAAATTGAGTGTAAAGGGAACGTACATGACAATAACTGTAGTTTGTGTTCTGTGTACTGCAGAACACACGTTAAAACAATGTCGGTGTCACGTTAGAACAGTGTACATACCATCTACATACTAATATTAGTCTACAGAACCTTATAAATGGCGTCTGCAAACGACGAAAGCAAACAGATGCGCTACTATTTTTGTCTACAACGTCCACTTTCTGGCTTCACCCATTTCAATGCAACAACCCCCGCACTGCCCACCTGCGCGGCGAGGTGCCTCCACACAAAATCTGTGTCGCACAACCCTAACAGGGCGTTGAGCGCCTTGGACGCCTCCTCGCTGGGCGTCTGCTCGGCGGCCGCGTCGCCGTGGCCCGGCCGGAGCTTGCCCACCGACACCGACAGCGGGCGGCGGCGGCGCGACCACTCGCCGCAGACAGCCGTCGGTTCTACTGGACGACCGCTCGGCTGAGGGAATGAGCTTGTGATGGGATGGTAGGGGTTTCAAAAAAAAATTTTCAACTTTTTTTAGACAGGGTTGTGGAAGAAAGTTTTTCTTCCATCCCTAGTTTACGTGGATTCACGTTAACAAGGTTTTAGAGCGCGTGCTTTCCGTTTTAAAACACGTAAAAAAATTGTCGTCTAAAAACGTCATTTTTTTAACGATTCGAAACTTTTCAAATTTTCAAAAAAAGCCAAAAAATTACAAACAAAAATCAAAAGCGTCACAACAACAACCCAACCTTGATTAAATCGTAAAGTGCATCATTGGAAGCGACGAAAAGCATGGTGTCGAAAAGACACTTGTCCAATATGAGCAGGGCGATCTCGGGACGGTCCAACAGGTAGGCGTACAGCCTCAGCACACGGATAGCGTTCTGTGGGAAACAGTGGGAAACATTGTAAACTACAGGTTCAGATGGAATCCACACCCAGAGACAGGTATAATGTCGGGATTTTTTAGCCCAAAATTCCGATCCGGACGAATCAAAATTGCAGTCTTAATTACGATCATAAAAGGCACACTTCAACCCAATGGCAGGGGTATCTTGAATTTTGACCCTCTGAGTGGTTGGATAGATAGCAAATCGCTCCTCCGGAGGGATAGATAGCTGAAAAATTTTCTGGGGGGGGGGGGTTTGGGGGGGAGTTGTGGTGGTTCGATATATAGGCTTTTTCGGGGCATAGAAAGAGGAAAAGGGAGAAAAATCGCTAAAAGTAGGTGTAAAATAGCTCAAAATGAGTATACAAGAGCATATAGTACTTAAAATAGCTGAAAATAGGCAGTTAGACGCATGAACTAGTGATTTTGGAGGTGAAAATCTATATATAGAGTTGAGTATGTGATTGTGAGTGACCTCTTCCATTGAGTGACATCCTATTTGAAGGCTGTATAAGTAGCACACATATTTACGCCAGTATGATAATAACAAGTGAACAGTCCACAATGAATACTGAATAAATACAACAACACCAGCTGGCTGCCACACATGGGGCTGAGGGACCCCAAAACAATTCCCTTTAACTATAGTTATGAAAAATAGCGATTTTGAGCGAAAATTGGGGTATAGTTTCTGAAAAATCGCTCCAGATAGGTAGATAGTTGGGCGATTTGGGGGGGGGGGTTTAGGGGGTAGTAGCCCAAAATTTTGCCTCCGGGATAGATAGATAGCTGAGCGGCCTCCGGGATAGATAGATAGCTGGGCGGTTTGGGGGGGGGTAACCCCCCCCCCCAACCCCCCCATTCGAGACCCCTGCCCAATGGCAATAGTACACCCCCGAACTTGAAACCAACAAATCTGCTTTGAACATTTCAGTTGAACACATTTCAGTTTACCATAATGATAAGTCTGTCAACTACCGTTGACCGCCATCCATAATCACTCATTCCGGTAAACTCAAATCCACTCAAAACCGCTTTACTGAGTTGCCCAAATTTCGCCCGCGTACTAGTTCGCGCTTGTTCCTACACAATTCACCTGCATGGGGTCGGGCGTGCCGGCCGCCTGTTTCAGATGCGACATGAGCGCGTCCTTGCACACGGACAGCGCGTGCCCGTTGAAGTAGCGCCCGTCGAACGAACTGCCCCCCGAGCTGCTCAGCGACGAGCCCAGGGAGTGCGCGTTCTGCACGTGTGAAATCCGGGGGTGTTTAGAGTGTGGGGCGAGTTGGTTGATTTGCGTGTTCAGATAACAATGCGAGAACTAGGGTTCAAACGGGATCCCGATCCCGATCCCGGATCCCGTGAAATTCCGGGATTTACCAGTCCCGATCCCGATCCCGAAACCCCAATCCCGATCCCGATCCCGATCCCGAAATCTCAAAAATACCAATCCCGATCCCGATCCCGAAAGTTTTCAAATCCCGATCCCGATCCCGAGAAACTCCCAAGTCCGGGATCCCGATCCCGGAAAAATAAGTGGAAATTATAAAAAGTGAAATAATGACGTTTTTGCATGCAAAAAAGTGGATGCGAACCCCCAGCGTCAATTTTATGCCACTTTTCTGGCATCCAACAGTGTTTTGACACCTTTATGAACAACTGTGAATGCCAGAAAAATGGCCAAAATCTCTATCCCTAGAACCTAATCCCGATCCCGGAAAAATGCCTATCCCAATCCCGATCCCGATCCCGTGACCCCAATCCCGGCCAATCCCGATCCCGATCCCGAAATCTCAAAAAACCAATCCCGATCCCGATCCCGAAACCCCAATCCCGATCCCGATCCCGAAATCTCAAAAAGTGAATCCCGATCCCGAAAAGTCAATCCCGTTTGAACCCTAGCGAGAACAGAGGCCTATTAAACTCGGCAGACATGAAAGGAATCAGTGATTCGGCCCTTACGTACCAATTTTAAATTTCGTAACTTAATTTTGAATTTGAATGAATGCATTCCAATCGATTCATGGTAAATCTTATTCAATCCGACGTTTTATGCGAGAACAGGATAAACTGGACACGCATATTGTCATATGAAAGCAGATAACAAGGTATTTTATTGTAACAGTCCGGACAAATTCCAACAAAAAAGTACGTATGTGTGCGTGCGATAGAACAAGGGAAGAACGACCCTGTACACTGTACACCACTAGCTAAATCTGGATCGTTTTGAAAATCTAAAAATTGCTCTGAATAACATAAAATGCTCACTATGTTCGTAATAATAAGAAATTATCGTATATTTATCAAGTGTAGATCTTAAATTCAAATTTCGACGGTGACGTTCACTTATCTAATTCAAAAATTTGTTGATGGTCATCCCTACGCATGAAATACGAGTGTCAATAACAATGAAATTGGGTTAGAATAACACTTGTACAAAAATTCGTTAGACCATTGACTCGCATAATGTCTGCCGAGTTTACTCATGTAAACCCGTTACTCATGTATTTCTACCCATTACTCATGTATACCGTCTAAAAGAGGGGGGTTATCTTTAGGGTTGGAAAAAAAACGTTTTTTTTTAACTCGATGTTTTTTTTTTAAACGTTTTTTTTTTTTTAAACGTTTTTTTTTAAAAGCTCCCAGATATGACCTAGTGTCAACATATATAGGTATATCAGACACTGGCAATACTCTGTGATGTTAAATATGACCATATAATGGCTGTGGAGCCATGGGATAGCATTATAAGTGGTGATTTGTGTCAAAAATATCCATTTTTCGTCGACATATCGTTCGTATATCGCCTTATAGTCAAATGTTCGTGACTTCAGGTAAAGTTTGGCACGGAATGGTGATCAAACAAGGTTATAAAAGGAGGTTGTTACTTTGGGAGTGAAGTTACACACTGTGGAGGTACACGGAAGCACATTACCTCAATATTATATATTACAGCAACATATGTCGGCTTATTCACCCATGGTAGCACATAGAAATGGATGTTTTGATACTAAAAATGCAACAAAACCAATGAAAACAACCACCAATGTCAATTTGTGTGTGAAATTGCGCGCTTGCGCGCAAAAATTTTGCAAAATACCTAGTGCTTAGTACTAAAAATTTCGGCCGATGTTTTTAAAAAAAAAAAAACATTTTGGACGTCATGTTTTTTTATATAAAAAAACGTTTTAAAAAAAACATCGGCCAACCCTAGTTATCTTATGTCACCGGTAGGGATGGCCCGTGTTTTTTCAAACCGTTTTTTTAAACGTTGTTTTTTTAAACAGTGGCATCGAAACCGTTTTTTTTAAAACGGCAGCCAAAATTTTCAGTACTAAGCACTAGGTATTTTGCATTTTTTTTGCGCGCAAGCGCGCAATTTCACATGCCCATTAGCATTGGTGGTTGTTTTCATTGGATTTGAGGCATTTTAGTGTGAAACCTTCCATTTGTTCATGCTATTGTGTCACAAACGGCCGTGATATGTTAGTGTAGTATATAATATTCAGCCAATGTGCCCCCATATAGCTGTACAGTGTGATACATCAATGCCAATGTATTTGCCTGCTCTTATAACCTTATTTAAGCACTTTTCCACACCCAACTTCACTCGAAGTCACGAACATTCGACAAAAGGATATACGTATGAAGTCTTTTTGACGGATATTTTTGACATAAATACCCACTTATAATGCTATCCCATGGCTCCACAGCCTTTCTGTGGCTATATATAACATCACAAAGTACTGCCAGTTGCCTAATGTACGTTTTTAAATTAAAAAAAACTTTTAAATTTCAAAAACGTTGTTGTTTTTTAAACAGGGTCGTTAAAAAAACGTTTTTTGGCCATCCCTAGTCACCGGGCTACGGAGAGGGGGGTGGTATAGATGAGTAACGGGTTTACATGAGTAACGGGTTTGCAGGGGTAACGGGTTTGCATGGTCAACAGAATTCCACAAAAACTCAAGATAGTTTATGGGGGTCAGCACTTGTACGCACAAACGCCCGGCACGCACAAACACCCGGCACGCACAAAATGAAAACCCGGTAAGCACAAACGACTGGTACGCACAAAACTAGTCATTTTTGACCGTTTTTTTCTCACTTGACACCTTCAGCTTCAACAATCAACAACACTGACACAATCACAACATTTGCAGATGATGAGGGTCATGACCCTTTTGTCAACGTCATGCATGCAGTAGTGATGGAAAATACCATTCTGCCATGGCCTGTCATCTGCAAATGTCGATTGTGTCAGTGTTGTTGATTGTTGAAAGTGTCAAGTGAAAAAAATGGTAAAAAATAGTTAAGGTTTTGTGCGTACCAGGCGTTTGTGCATACCGGGTTGTCATTTTGTGCGTGCCGGGCGTTTGTGTGTGCCAGGCGTTTGTGCATAGGAGGCCTGGCCCAGTTTATGGATGGGGTCTTTTAGACCTCAGCCACTAAAATTCAAGCATGACGCGCCACAGAAAAAAAGCCTGATTAAGGAAAAGAAAATAAAGTGGGGGTGTTTCTCACCCAGAATTTGCAAAGTACCCTTCTACCCAGGGGTCTCCAGGATTTTGGCCCTCGCGGGGGCTGGATAGATAGCAAATCGCTCCTCCGGAGGGATAGATAGCTGAAAAATTTTTCTGGGGGGGGCTTGGGGGGGCTCGCGGGGGCACAATATATAGGCTTTTTCAAGGTTTGGAAGGCAGAAAGGGGAAAAAATCGCTAAGAATCAGTTAAAAGTTACCAAAAGTAGGTATAAAATGGCTAAAAATAGGTATATAACCATGTATATAGCCGGTAAGCACGATTTTGAAGGTGAAAAACTATAAAAAGGTGCGAAAATTGGTGATTTTGAGCGAAAATTGGGGCAAAATTTCTCAAAAACCACTCCACATAGATAGATAGCTGAGCGATTTGGGGGGGTCTTTGGGGGTAGTAGCCAAAAATTTTGCCTCAGGATAGATAGATAGCTGAGCGGCCTCCGGGATAGATAGATAGCTGGCCGATTTGGGGGGGGCAGCCCCCCCCCCCAGCCCCCCCCCTAGGAGACCCCTGCTTCTACCAAATGCTATTCACTCGAACAAACCCCCCCCCCCCCCAAAAAAAAAACGCCCACCTGCTGTCCAGTGAGCCATGTAAAGAGCCTCCTATTAAGACTCATTTCTCGTCTCAATATAACAAAGAGGGCGGCGCGAGCGAGTCGAACCAGATCCTCCCTGACCAGGTGACCCCCGTCGAGCGGGAAGGCGGCCACCAGGAAGTCTAGCAGGTGGCGCTGCACCAACTGCGACGTGTCGCTCGCCGCGCAGCACAGCGCGCTCACCTGCGGGGGAGGGGGGTGAGGGGTGTAGAGGGGGGGGTGGAAAGGGGTCTCCAGGAATATGTGCGCGGTGTTGAATGTTAGGCTTTTAGGAGGCGGAAAAGAGAGACAAATCACTAAACATAAATCATAAACAGCCCAAAATAGCTTTGAAATAGTTTAAAATGGATAGATAAATACGCTACCGATAGATAAATACGGATAGATTTATACACCAAAATAGCGATTTTCTAGGTGACAATTGTGAAAAGATGCAAAAATATACAATTTTGTTTGCGTGTTTACAAAATTATGCAACTCTCCACAAACACTGAATAAAAACCCTCAAAACTAGAGAAGGAAAAACCGTCAAAATGGTTTTCCCTACTCAAAAGTAAAACTCATTTAACTCCCCCCCCCCAAACCAACCATTCTATCATTACTAGTGCCAACAATATACAACTGATCATCCACGGGTTTCCTTCTATCATACTTTGAATTGATGTAAATCAGGGCGGGGAGTCTCACTGGTGGGGAGCTGGCCACGCAGTGCCAAAGGCAAGACATCATGTAATCATCCCCCACGCAATTTTGCACTGATGTTAGCAGGGAGTTCACACTGGGGGGGGGGTATTTGGGTTAGGGGGTTTGGATGGAATGTGTGGAAGTTTGGATTTTATGTTTCTGGAATTTGTTCATTGTGGAAAACAGAAAACTGGCGAAATTTTGAAGAATGTAATAAGGATGAGCTTTTGACTTAAAATTTTAATTGAAAAAGGTAAAGCAAAACACATTTTAAAAATGTACACATGAAAATTCAGACTCGCTATTTAGAACCCCAGTTAGAAATATGCAAAAGAGTAAAAAAGTTCATGATTTTCTCACAAAATATTGACATGAGTGAATGAGTGGAAAAAATACATTTTCTGGGGCCGGGACTTAAGATTCTTCTATTTCGAGACGGATTCAGATTTTTTCAAAACTGAGGCACAAGCAGGGACGTAGCCAGGATTTTTGAGCGGGGGGCGGATTGTATATGGAGCCCGGCGAACGGGGGGGGAGCGGCGCCCCCCCCCTAACATTTGATCCCTGTGGTAAAGGAATGGCGCCAGCGCCATTCGTAGGCGCCGCGCCATGGCGCCATTGGCGCTGGCAATGGGGCCAAATACCGGTGTAAATGTATGTATTTTACATACATATACAACGACGGGGACAGATTTTAAGTGCTTTTTTGTTCCAAACTATATGTATCAATTAAATATAGTGTACGGTGACGAAATGCGCGCCTGCGCGCAAAATTTTTCCGAACTACCATCAAAATCGCTTTACGGAAGTGCCATTTCTGGCATATTTTTTTGTCCGACACGGGAGGGGGCGGCTGCCCCCCCCTGCCCCCCCCCCCTGGCTACGTCCTTGCACATAAGTATCAGACAACCACCACAAAATCAATCAACAAAAAAACAAACCGATCAAAAAACTCTGTGCCCTCCTCCAACCCATGTAGGGCGCCCGTCAAAAACCCTACAAGGGCGGGCTTCAAGCTGACGCCCAGCGGCACGTAATATTTCTCCAGCAAATCTAGTAGGGCAGATTTTACCCGGATGCCCGCGTAGCCCATCAATGGAAACAGGCCAATTGAATAAATGTGGATGGATTTCGGCAGCGCGTCAGCGCCGATTATGTCGAATATTTGGCTGTAGGTTTCCAGCGCCTTTAGGTGCACGCCTGGGTTGTGGATTTGAATATATGCACAATTATTTGGTGATTAATTGCGTTTAAAAAAAGAACAGACAGTAAGTTTCCCATTATTTGTTCCCCCAAAAAACTGGCTGGACTTGTCGACTTTTAGACAGAGTATCAGTATTCAGTAGATTGCGTTTTTTGCCCGAAATGTCAACTTGTTATCCGGGGGGTTTTGTACAAATTTCCCAGTAGTGTGAAAACGTGACACTTCAAAAAAAGATGTAATTTAAGGTGTACAATTTTGGAAAACGGTCAAAATTGGGTGTCACACTCCCAGACGAAATTTCCGAAGCTCAATTTTGAACATATCGTTTAAAATTCGACACAGAAAATGTACAATGAACAAACCAGAGGGAAGGGCGGGGTGCAGGCATTGAGACAGCCTTTTTGCAACTGTCAAAGGCCGCGGAATGTCACTGAACTTTGCGTGTTGCTGGAAGACCTGCGACAACATTCTAAATTTAAATTGCTATTCGAAGGATGAAAACTACTTCTACATTTATTCACATTTGACATGGAGCTGAACTTTGCGAGTCAATCCTTACGTCGAAATACATGTACAGGGTGCGGCAATTTAGACGGACCCCATAAAGTTTTGAATAACTTGTCACTGGGTAGTCGGATTAACGTAAAATTTTAGGTCAACATTAACAACTAAATAGGAAAGGAGCCCTGAAAATATGGCTGCGATAGCTCCACTCTGTCTCAAGTTATTCACGGAAACGTGTAATTGTCACTTTTCCACCACCTAGCTTTACGACCAATTACGGAAGCACCCGCCATTTCGTTATGGGCATAGCGAATTGGTGGCGGGCGTGCACGCATTTAGGCATGCGGCTGCGAGAAAAAAATCCGAAAAAAAAAAACTGAAAAAAATATCCAATCCCGATCCCGGTCCCGAGAAGTCAATCCCGTTTGAACGATATCACAAGATGGTTGAAAAGTGACAATTACGCGTTTGCATGAATAAATTGTGAACGAGTGGAGCTATCGCAGCCATATTTTCAGCGATCCTTTCCTATTTAGTTGTTAATGTCGACCTAAAATTTGACGTTAATCCGACGACCCAGTGACAAGTTATTCAAAACTTTATGGGCACTTTATGACAAATTCCGTCTAAATTGCCGCACCCTGTATTTACAAATGCCTATCACAAACCCGTGAGGGAGGGGGGTGAAACTTAATTTAATTGGGTCTAGTCACTTTCGGTCAATGGCACTTTTGGCACTGTGCCAAGCGAAAGTTAGCCGTTCTCGATGAAAGTTCTAAAACCCTAAACCCTGGCTTTTTCGACAACGTTGCGTGCGGTAATATTGATAAATGTGGTAAGGATTCTTTCTGCATTTCGCTCCCGCATACTGCTGCCACGCGAAATACGCTTAGCGTTAAATGCTGGCAAAACTTGGCAAACCGCCAGTCAAGTCCAGAGACCGAAAGTAGCTTTACCGCGCAAATTTACCTTTGTAAGTTTGCCAAGTGCAGATATGAGATCCGCCCACTCTGTTGTGTATTCAAACGCTTTTAAGGCGGCTTCCACTGCATTCACGTATTTTCTGTACTTTGCGTTGCTTTCGGTGCACGCGTACGGGTCTTCTCCGCGGCCCGGCGCCATTTTTCGCGCGTGGGACCGTTTTTCTTCTATTTTTATCTTTTTCTTTTTTGAGGAAACTGCGAAAGCGGGGGTGTTTTTCATTTCACACGCGTACTTTTAGTCTGACACAATACAGCTTCCGGTGTTTTTGTAGCGTTGTGGGCGGGGCTTCGAGAGTTCCATCGTCAACAAGTTGATCTATTGCGCAATAATTTAAACTACAATAATTGGAATTGGCAAGGGCGGTTCGCTTCGGTTTTTTATTTACGCCGGGGCAGAATTCTAAAGTCGGTTCAGACGATTTTATTTATGACAAGACTGAAGAACTACTGAAATTTGGGTCTGTTAGTGCGATTTTGAACTCCGCCCCTCTTTTTAATTCCGACCTTGCAAAAAACTTTTGAACCGCCCTTGGCAATTTTGAGTGTGCGGTGCGCAAATTTTCCGAGAATGTTTAGACCGACTCCTTTTTACCATTACCTAATTGGTATTTTATCATTGTTTTTATGTAATGTGTTTTTAACTAGGGGTTCGGATGATAACTTCGATATCGATGTCAGATTTTTGTTCAATTGTCATGGTAATCCGAATCCTACTTGTAAATGTGTAATTTCGCAGTACATATGAAAAATTACCTAGCAGCATATTCATTTGTATTTTCAACTTTATTCCGCGTGAATCACAGAAATGGCAAATACCCAGCACAAAATCATAAATCACAGCCTATGCGAATCCCCGCACATCCCAAAAAACGTCATCACGTCATCAACATAATTTTAGTTCACCAAAAACACAAATTCACCAACAAATTTTTTTAAACCGATTTTTCACAAAAAAAAAGTCTTCACTTCAAAACGAATTGAAGTTCCCTAAAAAACTTTTGTCACTTGAAATGCTTCTTAGCGGTGACTAGGGTGTCAAATTTCCGTTTTCCGTTTCCGTTTTCCGCAGGCAATTTTTTTCCGTTTTCCGTTCCGTTTTCCGGCTGCTGAAATTTTTTTTCCGTTTTCCGTTCCGTTTTCCGGCAACTTTTGTTTCCGTTTCCGTTTTTCCGGCTCATTTTCCATTTTCCGGCTCAATTTTCAGTTTTTCCGCTTTTTTTCCGTTTTCCGCCATAATTTCCAGTTTTTCCACCTTTTTTCCATTTTCCGCCTCAATTTTCCATTTTTCCGCCTCATTTTACCTTTTTCTGGCCCAACTTTCTGTTTTCTGATCATCCAAACTTGTAAAAATACATGAAGATTGTCAATGATGTGAAAATTTTTCTGTTGCCAGCAAAATTACTGCAAATTTTTTCCACTTCCAGCAAAATTTCAGCAAATTTTATCCATTTTCCGGCAAAATTTCAGCAAGTTTTTCCATTTCCGTGCTAATTAGATTTTTCCGTTTCCGTTTTTCCGGCCTCTTTTTCCGTTTTCCGGCCGCTGAAAATTTTTTTCCGTTTCCGTTTTCCGCTAAGTGCAAATTTTTTTCCGTTTTCCGTTCCGTTTTCCGGCCACTGAAAAATTTTTTCCGTTTCCGTTTCCGTTTTCCGTAGAAAAATTTTTTTGACACCCTAGCGGTGACCAACGGCGACGCGCACTGCACCCTGTCTGGACTGGCCGACACTGTTCTCCCTGCGACGTGCAGTTTTTATGCGCTTTTTAAGAAAATAACACAATGTTTTTAGAAAAGTTCGCGGGTTTTTTCAAATGTTGGAAAATGGAATGATATTATGTCATTTGTCATGTCTTGTCATTTGTCGTAAATTAATGTCCGTGTGTAAAGTTTCGACTGTAGCTAAGCATATTCCACAGAATATGAGACTTTCACATTTTCACTTGACACACGATATTTAAGTACACATGCCACACAAGGAATCAGGGGGGGCGGGGGGGGCTGCAGCCCCCCCCCCCTTCCCGGAGTGAGACATGATAACCCCCCGAAAATGCAACTTTTAGTACAAATTTTCGACGGTGTATGCAAAAATTTTGCACGCAAGCGCGCATTTGCCCCCTAAACACACGGTATTTTCAGCATATCAGTCTCTGTGAACACATACACCAGAAAATGCACCCAATAATGTACCTTTCGCTGTGAATGTACGTATATTTACATACATTTACAGTGCTTTCTGGCGTTGGCGCCATTCCGTCACTATACAGGCAAAATTTTAGGGGGGGGGCTGAGCCCCCCCCCGTTCCTTGGGCTCCGTAAACAAGCAGCCCCCCCTCTCAAAAATCCTGGATACGTCCCTGATGCCACATGATCACTAATGTAGTATTTCACTTTCAAAATAAGCAGAAAAACAGTAATCTAGTCATTTGTTAATTCTATTTTAGACATTCAAACAAAGCCTCCCCCCAGGCCCCCACCTGTGTCTCTTAGCCGGGCGGTGGGCGTGGCCTGTGCCCTGCTGGTGGCCCTGCTCGACCGGGGCGTGAAGCTGGTTAAGGGGCACGCCCGACACGGTGCGCACCAGCTGCCCCGGCTCGATCAGCGTGTGCATGCTGTCGCTGTCGACGCCCGCAGCCGGGCTAGCCCCACCGCCGCTTGTCTGGGCAAGTGGGGTGGGGGGGGGGGGGGGGGTTGCACATGTTTTTATGTGCGTATCGTAAAAAAAGTGTGAAGTGGGGCTAAGGTCCGCAAGTGGTAAGAGTAAGTCAAGTTATTTATGTGCTAAGTAAGATTGGGAGTTGGCAAAACAGCAGCTCAAGTGAAACTGATCATTATGTGTATATTCGGTGGACCGCGCGCTATGCATTTTTTGGGAGGAAACACTCCATCATGACGTCATCATTAATAAAATAAATATCATTCCAGCAAAAAAAATGACGGGAAAACATTTCCTCGTTTGCACGCGACTCCGCTTTTTTCTTTTTTTTATAAATATTTTTCTTTTTGTGAAAGTGCATACATAAGTATCCAGCTCGCGCGTTATCGACCAAGACATAAATAATTTTGGGCGCATACTTTGCGGTCCACCGAGTATACCTCATCAGCGCCTGCCAGAATGTATTACCGTGCTTCCTCGAAACCCCACCCCCCCTCGAAACCCCACCCCCCCCCCCCTCGAAATACACCACGTCGAAATATGCCCCTCAAAATGGCAACTATGAATTCATACCCCCCTCGAAATACCCCCTCCCAAATTGAGTGTAGATGACAAAAGCTGCGGTTTAAATGCGCTGAGGCACACCGCCACCCCACCCCACGCCACCCGAACCTGGTGCCTGGCGTAGTGCTCGCCGCTCAGCTGCGCGTCCATGTAGGCCGACCACACGGGCGTGTCCATGGGGTGCCGCTTGGCTCCGCCCCCGCACAGCTTCCCCTGTTTGGGCGCCACGTGCAGCTTGGCGCCTGGCGCAGTCAGGCTGGCGCCACGATCTGGCGTCGCTGCGGCGGTGGCGTATTTGCCGCTGTTCTCGCGCAGGTACACGTCTTGGTAGCTAGATGGCTGCCACTGAGATGGTAAGATTGTGGAATTTAAATATTTGGAACTTCTCGCGGCTGTACATTGTTTTTTGGTTCTCAACCGGTTAGATGCAAAACGGGTGAAAAGATTCTTGTATTTAGGTATGAAAAATAACAGTGCAAGCGAAAATTGTGAGTTTAAATTAATTTTTCACCAATAATTTTTCGTTGATTTAACGTTTACCTTTAAGTGACTGTTCACTGACATTTTATTTAAAAAAATTTCTTCGCAATTTCAACCTAGTGCTTAACAACTTACGAGTTTAGCGTTTTGAAGGGTCCCTCATTGGCACACTGCCAAAGCCAATACCTAGTAACCCAATAACATAAGCATGCACCAAGAGTAACCCACATTAGCCTTAATCTCACGCACGGGCGGCGGCAACACCTTGTCGCCACCGGCGGCCACAACGTGCTGCAAGTGCCGCCGCTGCGGCTGGCCGCTCAGTTGCTCGGTGGGCAGCGAGGGAATGTGGGAGAGCGTGTCGTGCCCGGTCGCCTCCACCCCAGTCGCAGTATCCATCGCGTAGAACGAGTCTGTTAATGGGGAGGGAATTGTCCAGTCGGGGGTCTGTAGGGTTCAAACGGGATCCCGATCCCGAATCCCGAAAAATTTCGGGACTGCAAAATCCCGGTCCCGAAACCCCAATCTCGGTACCGAAACCCCAATCCCGGTCCCGATCTCGAAAATTTTCAAATCCCGATCCCGTGACCCCAATCCCGATCCCGGGAAAATTTGCTACATTTGCTAAATGCTTTTTTGCACTGAAAAATGTGAATGTAAACCTTCCGCGTGAATTTTACGCTACTTCTGTGGTATCCAGACATGTTTTTACCTGTTTTTAGAGCTTTTTCGTGATAAATCAGAAAAAATCTGAATACCAGCTCTTTCTCCAAAAACCCAATTCCGATCCCGGTTCCGAGACCCCAATCCCGATCTCGGTCCCGAAATCTGAAAATACCAATCCCGGTCCCGATCCCGAAAAGTCAATTCCGTTTGAACCCTGGGGTCTGCCGTCGAGTCGGGTCGCTCACCTTTGTAGGCTTTTGGCTCACTGCCAGCGCCGCCGGCCGCTTTGCCGCGCGCCTTGGTTGCATTTGGTGCTGGCGCCACGTTTTTGACGTCGGAAACTGGCGGCGACGCTTGCTGCGCTGCGATCTGATGATGCTGCTGCACGGCGGGCGTGTGAACAACGTCCGGCTGCGATGTCACGTGTTTTTTAGTATTGAAACCACAGTTGTTAAAATGTAAATACGTACATTGATTCGAAAGTACCGTATTTCTTCGATCATATTGACCGCCAATGTATTGTTTCATAAGCGGTTTTGGGGGGTCAATGTAAACGAGCACGGCAATGTATACGAGCACGGCAATATATTTTTCAGATAGTATTCATCATTCAAATGCATTTAGTGACATACGTGCAAATCATTGTAAATTTGTGACATAATGCTGCACAATACCGTCTGAGTAGATAGCAAAAGCAAAACATAGGCAGAACAGACGGTGCGCGTATGTATGGCGGCAAACATCAAGAGATTAATCGGATCATGCAACGTCAATTTTGTTCGGTGTGTTCCTGAATCGTCACTCAGCGAATTGTCACTTTTTGAATGGTCACTTACTGAATGATCACTTGCCTTAATGAACACAGATCTGTATTGTCAAAACTCGTATGAACATTTGCATGAATGGTCACAAAATATTTGTGGGTATCGCATGCGTATGCGAGTGCTCTGTGTTTCCACCTGCCTACTAAAGTATTAGGTTGTAAACTAAATAACCTTAATTTTTTGCGATTTCACATTCATGCGTCTCATTCTGTTGTACATTGACGGATATTAATGCTGTTCGAGTATGTTGGGGTTTGGAGTTGGGGCGATCGGTAAAACCCGCAGATTCCATTTTTGTGGTCGGATTAGTGATGTTTGAATTTCGTATGCTGATTTGACCCGGTTTTTCAACACCAGAAATTTGTGTTTATGACTATGGTATCATAAACTTTAGATAAAGAGAATCCATGTTTTTTGTTGTTGTAATTTACAAAAATCAGAATTGTTAAAAAACGTTTTACCATAGTTTATACAAATACATACATTTTTTACTGAGAATTTATTTACTCTCATTATGTTTACAATAAAATATATTTACAACCAAAAAGGTAGAATATTAGGAACACTGTTTTCACTGAATCTGAAATGCAGTGAGAATCAATTTTTCAATACTAAAAAGCATGCCGCAAAACGTAAATACATTGTGTGCACACAGTGGGCGGCATTTCGTTTAATGACCAGTGACAATTCTTGACCATACATACATTGACAACTCAGTCCATGTGCCTATAAGAACGATTGCGGCTCAGTACACATGCAGAACAGACAGTGACGATTCAGGAACTGACAATTCAGGTAGTGACGATTCATGCACAAACCATTTTGTTCATACTGCAATGTATTCGAGCACGGCAATTGATTTTTCAGATGCCCCACAGACCCGCCAATGTAATCGAGCATACCCAATGTAATCGAACACGTCAATAAGATCGAAGAAATACGGTACTCGCTTTATGTGAAAAAAGTATTTTACTCACATTTACGCGTGAATACGAGTAAAAAGAAAGTATTTTACATTTTCTATAATTAATGGCGAGTAAAAAATAAATAATTACAGTTACATATACTTTTTTTTAAAGTTCAGTAATTCTAACAACTCTGGTTGAGAGACCGGCGTATTGACATGAAAGAGGCACCAGTGCAATGTCAGCCAGCGGCTCATCTCGGTGCAGGTCGTCTATCGGCTTGGTGCCGCTGTGTCTGTAGGCGGGCGGCGGCGCGTCCATGGCGAAGCAGCTGTGCACGGGCTTGCGCACGCGCTGCACCGCCGTCGCCGCCGCCTGAGTTTATTGTCGCTTTGATGCCGACGGCGGGATTTTTTGATCAATTTTCAGTTTGCCATCATCGTGTTGTAAATGCCTCAAACTACCTCATTATCGAAACGGAACCACACCTGTGTTTTTGGTTCGGCCGCCTGGCCGCGCTGGTGGCCGACGGTCGCAGAGTGACCAGTGGTCATCTCGCTGCCCGTGTTCACGCTCGCGCTGCGATGACGTGATGATTGATGATGATATATGGAAAATTAAATTTCCAAAATCTAATTCGCAAGGTTGAGTATCAATTTTTGTTAATTTTTTTCGAATGTTGGAAGCTACTCGAGCAGGAACACAACATTCGATTTGAGCGGGATTTGAAAATTCAGTATCTTTCAACATGGTGCCTTTCTATTTTTAAATAAAAAAATTTACAAAATTTTCCGCGAATTTTTGAACATGAACAAGTTAATCTAAGTAGTTTCCATTATTCCAACACACAATCAAATCTCACCGCTGCATCCTATTGGCCAGCTTATACACATAACAACTCTGATTGGCGGGCGGGCGCGCGTACGCGTACGTGCCACACACATAGCCCTCAGTGTCCTCAGAGACTGCCGTGCTGCCCGACGTGTCCCTGTTGGCCGTGTTCACGTTCGACGTGTCGCTGTTGGTCACGTTGCACGTGGAACAGTAGTCGCCGGTCGTCTCGGTCACGCTGGTCGCCTCGGGCACTGGGGCCAGCCTGTTTTTTGTGGTTGGGATTATGGTAATTGTGTTTGCTTGCGGTACAATAAAATCTACTGTATACCACTTGAATCTCACATCACATTACAAAGAAATCAATCTCTCCACCACAGTTGTTAATACGTATTTACTCGTACTCAAAAAGTACGCATACTCGAGTGCCGAATAAATATGCATACTTTGAGAAAAGTATCTGTACTCGACTGTACGCTTACTTTTTGAGAGTACTTGATTACATTAAGGTAATTCTTATGAGTACAGAAAGAGTATTTTTGCCATTAGAGACCCCTGATTTTTATAAAGAATACTTATTAAATGAAAGAAAACACGTTTTTGTCGTCCAGGGTAAACATAGATAATGTTCCCTTCTAAATTTTCCAGAAAGAAAAGGTAATTTACTCACTTTTACGCTTTCCTAAGATAAAATACTCGCATTTACGCTTTCTGGGAAAACAAGTATTTTACTCTCATTTACTCGCGAGTAAAAGTAAAAAATATTACTTTACGCTTTCTGTACTCAGGGGTGAGTAAAAACAAAATACTTTACGCATACGCACACTTTGAAAAAAGTTCGGTACTTTCACAACTCCGCGTCCACCCGCGCGCACCTGTCCGCCTGTATGCGAATGACAATATTCCTGGAGTACGGGTCGACGTAGGCCGACGGCACGTACTGCCTGCCGCGCTGCTGCGGCTGCACCATGGCGTGCCGCTCGGCCGGCTGCTTGATCAACTTGACCGGCAACGGCGTCATGTTCGACGTGGGCTTGCACACCAGCGGGGGGTCCCTGATTGGCATCGAACAAATGTGTGATTTGAGGATAATATGATCTCAGAAAATGTTTTAAAAAACTGACAAAATTTGTGTGGAAAAACCTTGGGAAAGATTTTGAATAACTATTCTGGTGAACTCAAATACATTCAAAGCTGTTTGATTTGAGCACCCAATTTGAGTTTTCTTCTGTTAGTAAACTACTGTGTGCAACAGAAGTTATCACATAATATTTTTTCATCGAAAAACTTTCTCACATACACCATCTGACATAATTCATTAAATTATGGTAAAATTCTGTGCAATGCATGCGGGTCCGGTCAGTTTACCACGCGCTTTTGTCCCCTCAAACGATGAAGCTACCTCGCAGTGCGTTCATTCTGCAGCGTCAACTGCTGCTGCAGCTGCAAATCATCCTCAGAGTACAGGTAGCACGAGCGCGCCGCCATCTCGTTGCCCTAGTTCGTGTCCGCCGTGCTCTCCGTGCCGCTCGACGCGCTGCTATTTCAGGGGTTTTTTTTGCTGCTTGCAGTTGCCAATGGAGCTGAGTAGGCTGATTTTGGTTCTTTTTCTAGTGATTTTGTGGAAGATTTGTGTGTTTGTGTTTAGGGTTGTTGATGTCAATTATTTTTCTGGCTGCTTCATTTCAATGGGTGGATCATTCAATTTCTCAATAATTAACGTGCCTAGTTTTATTTATTGTCTGAAATTGATGTTTAGAACACGGGTGGAGTGTATCAGGCAATTTAAACATTGAAGACAAAATGCATAGGTATTCACACCACACTTTTGTAAAACATACTGACAAAACAAACACAAATGGACGTAAATATACCCTTAATCCTCGAATAAGTCCCCAGGTGAGTTATTTTTTCGTCAGAAGTTTTTGAGGGGGGAATTATTCAAGGGGAGTTATTCGCGGGGGGTAGTTATTTTTACTCAGAAAACTTGGACTTGGTTCATTGTCTGGATGCAGTCTGTCAACTATGTAATTCAGGTATTTGACTGTCCAACAACAACAAAAATATGTGAACGCTGCCTACACATCATGTATCTGCTGTCGCTGCTGTAGGTAGGTTAATATTGTTTTGTATTTGTGTATTGTATCCTTTTTATTCAGAGGGGGGAGTTATTCAAATGGGGGGTGTTATCCGAGGGAGGTGTTATTTTTCCTCACCTCGCCGATAGGGGGGGGGTATTCGAGGATTTGCTATAATGCACATTGCTATAAAATTTTAGATATGAATATAATACTGAACATTATATGCACATTGCTTAAAAACAGACAGACACCGAATGACACTACACACAGGGGGCATTCCCGCTAACGATGGCAAACAGTCGAAAAAAAAGTATTTAAATTTTTAAGTGTTTTTCCTGAAATGAATTTTCGAATTTTCGAATTTTTCCTAAAAATAATTTTCGAATTTCGAATTTAATTTTCGAATTTCGAATTTTCGAATCTTTTTTGGCAATTTTCGAATTTTTTTGGCTAGTTTTCGAATTTTTTTCAAATAATTTTCGAATCTTTTTGGAAAAATATTGAATCTTAAGCTTTAAACACAGAATTTGGACTGTCTTCATGTTCTGCTCAGTTGTTATGACCTTATTTTAACCATAAATTAGCATAAAAAATGGTAAATGAGTTATGCAAACCAGTGTGCTGCTTCTTCATTTAATTAACACATTGATACATTTAATTCACCAACAGAGCGAAGGCAATAAAAACAACAATTTAAAAATTGGCGTCAAATAAAATATCAGCATAAAATACAAAATTGACTTTAAATACCGTATTATTTTTTCAGAGTGGAAACTTGGGGGGGGGGTAAACGAGGGTGGGTATTTCGAGGGGGGTGTATTTTTTTGCCAGAAATTTTTCAAAATCCCAGTACTAAATTGTTGTTTGTAGGTAACACAGATGTCAAAAAATGCAACAAAAACTGCCTTTTATAAGACTCTATATACTCATATAAGTACGTAGATGGTACGAACCCTGTTCTACACAACACAGTCATTGTTTTTAACGTGTGTTCTGTGTTTCCCAGATCACAAACTGCATTACGTTCTCTATACACCAAATTGGGGGGGGGGGGGGTGGTATTTCGAGGGGGGTTTATAAATTAATAGTGTAAATTTTGAGGTGGGTATTTCGAGGGGGGGGGGGGATATTTCGAGTAAATACAGTATAAAAACGGATGTGTTGAAGTCCGCCTCTTCCGCCATGGGGACATTTCAACGTTTTTTTGTTACGTTTCACTTTTCCATACGCGCCGCGTATCAATTGTTGATTTATTTAGCACGTTGAACTTAACAGTGTGTTTTGTTGCCTTGAATTCCTTAAAAAATTCGAAAACTATTTTCGAATTTTTGAATTTTCGAATTTTCGAATTTTTTGAAAAATAAATCGATTTTTAAGTGTTTTTTCTAGGGGCGAAATAAAAATTCGAAAATTCCGAAAAAATTCGAAAATTCGAAAATGTTTTCGAATTTTCGAATCTTTTTTTGCCATCGTTAATTCCCGCACCCTGTGATGTAAAGTGTCAAATAACAAGTGAAATGTACCGTATATACTCAAATAATTCCCCCACCTTGAATAATTCCCCCCTCTTCAACGAGTGAGGAAAAAATAATTCCCCCTCGAATAATTCCCCCCTAGGCATATGATGAAGTTTTTGCATCCAATTGGAACAAAAATTACATGTTATTCAGTAAATAAAACATATTTCATGAAATCAGTTCATACAAACATGCTTAAAATTTTGACGAAATAATAATTCCCCCCCCCCCTTGAATAACACCCCCCCTCGAATAGTTCCCCCTCAAAAAAGTTTGACGAAAAATTATTCCCCGGCGGGATTATTCGAGTATATACGGTACTACAAGTTTGTCAAATATCATGCAAAATGTCAAAAATGTTTTCTCTTAGATCACATTTTATTTTGACATTTCACACTTTTCATGGTGAGATAAAGTTACACTTAGTGATGTTAAAGGCACCGGGAAAAATGGCACCGCACCGCACCGGCACCTTTGCCAACGCATGGAAAGGGCACCTGGCACCCTGGGGCACCGGCCAGAAAATGGCACCGCACCGCACCGGCACCGGTGCCTTTTGGAAAAAATGGCACCGGCACCGAAGGGCACCGGCGGGTTGCTGGTGCTAGCACCGAAAGGCACCGCACCGGGCCGGAATTTCCGAAGTAAATATCGGGCAGTTTCTCAGTGGTCTCACCTTTGGAAGTGCATATTTCCATGAATTTTCAACCGATTTTGATGGTTGAGCACAAAATGATCAGAATGATGTGGCAATCACTTTTATGAAGCAATTACAATGATTACAAATGAAAAATAAAATATTTAATTCACTACAATGTCCATAGCCACTATTGTCTACTGATCGTAGAATGGAACTATCTCTGTCATAAACTGACAACAAATTTTGAACAAAAAAGTAGGATAAATATAAAATATAAAAATGATTTAAAACTCAACAAAATTTTAGATTCGCTCATCAAATCACGTATCGGGTATAATGGATTTCACAGTAGGTATATTTATTTGATGGGAGGTTTACAAAATAGGCAAAAACGGTTGGGTAAATATATCGCTGTTTTTTGAAATATGAATAAGCAGGTGCCTTTCCCGGCAGGTTCATTTTGAAATATGAATAAGAAGCCTTGGCCGGTGCCTTTCCCGGTGCCTTTTACTTTGGCCCTGGTGCTAGCACCTTTGGCACCGGCAAAAAAATGGCACCGCACCGCACCGGCACCGGTGCTATTCTGAAAAAAATGGCACCGGCACCGGCATGGCACCCCTGAAGATTGCAATGGCACCGCACCAGCACCGGTGCTGGTGCCCTTCGGTGCCCAGCACCGGGGCACCGGTGCCCCGGTGCCTTTACATCACTAGTTACACTCACCAGGTGAGATCACACGTTAAGATAAAGTTACAAGATCACTGCCACAAGATTGAGTTGCTAATGGTTATTATGCTTCACCGACTGCACATTTTTCAGTGCAATGTATTTTACCTACTATACTCGGCGGACGTGATACTCTGCACTCGCACTTAGTTATGTCTTACATTGGAAGCGTGCCAATGATGATTAAAGCGTGTAATTTTTGATAAAAGGTGAAAAAATTCATTGTTGTGAATATGTAAGCGTGCAACGTTACACCAGCAATAGATTTACATAACTTTTTATGTAAATTGTCAGCGTTAAATATCATTGGCACCCTTCCAGCGGGAACCACGCATGCAAAGCGTTAAGTAACTGGAGTATAACACATATCCAGCCACAACAACAAAAGAATTTGATTCTTGGCGAATTTATGTAAAATTTATGATTAAAATATGGCAACATAACACCTATTTTAACTAATCGGTCTACTCATTATAGTAAAGATCACAATGCTATAACAAGATCAGTACTAAACACTCCTGACAACTAATTCCCACGGTGAACTCAAATAATCACCCCCCTCCCACCAAAAAAAGTGTGCGCGGCAGCGGCAGGGCATGGGGGGGGGGCTAATCCAGGACTATCCAGAACAATGAATCAAAACTGTAGTGGTAGCGTGCTGCCGACTCTATTTGACACTCGCACGCGCTTAGCCGCCTGCTCGAATTGCCTCTGCAGCCAGGGGGCAGTCCCGCACTCTATAAATAGTCGCGTAAAGTGACAAATGTCATGCAAGATGTCCAAAGCTCAGTGATATAATCTTTGACACTTTACTCGACACTTTACAGGGTGCGGGACTGCCACCAGATGAGCAGCTGTATGATGGACAGCATGGAGGCGCCCAGCCAAAGGCTGATGGCCCCGCCCACAGAGCTGAGCAGGGTCATCACCGACTTGGGCATGTAGAGAACTCTGATCTGAGCAAGGGGGGGGGGTTGAACTATGTATAAAGCATCGTTTTACAGCTTGACGAAATGTGAAGGGTGGAATGTAAAATAAAAAAGGTACTGTAAAATCTATTATTTTCTGTTTGTTGGTTTTTAATTCAAAATTGATGTTCAAAACTCAATTTTTCTAAAAGCTTTATTATATGAGGGATGTCATTTTCAAATTTGAATGAAAATGTGATGGAAAATTGATTTTACATTGGCTCAAGCCTAGTGATGTAAAAGCGCCATGGCGCTAGCGCCAAAGCAAAAAGCGCCATGGCGCTTTTGGCGCTTGGCGCTTTTTTGCTGTGGCGCCATTGGCGCTTGGCGCTGTGCTACGGAAAAGCGCCATGGCGCTTTTGGCGCTTGGCGCTATGATGCCGTGGCGCCATTGGCGCTTGGCGCTAGCGTTTTAAAAAGCGCCAAAAAAGCGCCAAGAAGTTCAAAAAATTTATCATTATTTTATGTAAAAAGACCTTGTGTGCATAATTTACATAAGAAAATGTGTTACTGTAAGTGTATTCCAGGAAGAACAAACCCTCTATTTACTAATTTTGTAAACTATGTCCATGCAATTGCAAGGATATTCAAAAAAAATTCCCAAATAATGGGCCTAATGGTTACATCCCAATTCAAAGCTAGCTCATGAGCGATGTTCAAATACATAGTGTTGCATTATGTTGAAAATGATGTTGTATTGTTGGTATGTGCAATGTACTAGGCCGGAATGAAGTAAATATATGTGTATACAACACTGGGTAGAGTTACTCATTAGCAACCATGGATTGGGATGGGAACTAGTTGACATTGGCTGTCGTTGTTAACTAGTGCACTTTATGAGCAGCAAATTTTTTTGGCGCTGGCGCTATTGGCGCTTGGCGCCAACATCCTCTGGCGCCATTGGTGCTTGGCGCTGTGCTACGGAAAAGCGCCATGGCGCTTTTGGCGCTTGGCGCTATTTTGCTGTGGCGCCATTGGCGCTTGGCGCTCGCATCCCAAAAGCGCCATGGAGCTTTTGGCGCTTGGCGTACTAATCAATGTCCACTCTCTTTTATACAGATGGTGTCATATTTTTCCAGAAAGTGCCCAAACATGGGTAGTGGAAGTTGTCTGACGTTTTTGACAGTTTTATGACACAATATTTTGCTTTGACAGAATGCCTCAACATCTGTGAACCATCATTATGATGTCATATGATATCATTTTGCATTTTATGCATCACGTTGGTTATGTTAGCGCTAATATAATTTCCAGATAAATTTTCAGGTGTGCGATTTGTTTCTAGCTAACCTCCGCATTGACTGAGCCAAATTCAACACTGAGCACTGCCACTTTGCTGCGAATTTTGCCTGGTTCAGTTTCATTAAAACCCCACAGCTTGCCCGCCAGCAGCGCCTGTTTGTGATTTTGTGTGCAGTGATGAACATTGAAATTGGGTTACAGACCATAATTGAAGATATTGGGCAGCCAAACCCAAAAACTAGAAGGTCTCAACTATTCTGAAACATAAACAAACTGAGTGATGTGTTACTACACTGAAGGACCTATAAGTAAAGGAAATATAAAAATTTTTTAATTTAGGGTATTTAGATTTTCTCCTGGTTTTTCCGGAGAGATTTAATTCTATGGGAAGAAAATATAAAATTATCTCATTTATAATTTACTGCATTTTTTCAGAGAAATTAAATTTATTTTATTTTTTTGAGAGATTTTCTGAATTTTATTTAATTACCTAGGTATATTTTCTGAAAAACACGAGTTTTGGAATGCTAATCAAAATGATTTCAGGGGATGATTTCAGTGGGAAGATAAAAAGGTTTGAAAAGTATGCGCAACCCACCTGGCGATATCCATGCAACTAAAAATAGAGATTATTCAAGAGGATATAAAATACTAGCAGGATTCTCTCCGACCTTCGGTCGGGTTTTGTGGTTCTCTACAATTAATACCACAAGGATTTACAAACACAAAAAGAACAGCAAAACATAAACATAACCAATTAAGATTACAACAAAGTTTGACAATTAAGATTTCAACAAAGTTTGACACCTTGCATAAACCACACTATCATATCACAAAACCTATACCACACAGAATGCACACTGCACACCATCATACCAAATTGCAAACTGTCCACATTTTACCATTGAGTTTCATGCCCAACCATTTTAAGGAACTAATCAAAAATCTATTCCAAAAGATTGCATCTTTGGTATTGGTCTTGTTGTTGGTACATTACATCAAAATACATGGCTAGCATGTGGGCAACCTTAATTAGAGTGGTGTATTTCCTATAATATGGCTTAAAGTCTAGACTGGTGTCTTCAATGGAGAGGTGGGTAAAGAGGTGGTGAAAAAATATATGGGTCCTCTGTCATTGGAGGAAATATGATACTTTAGTTAAGTTTGCCCACATGCTAGGCATGTGTTTTGAAATGCAGTATGTAATGTACCAACAATAACAAGACCAATACCAAAGATGCAATGTTTTGGAATGATTTTTGTAAACTTCCGTAAAATGGTTGGGCATGAAACTCAGTAGTAAAATGTGGACAGTTAGTGATTTGGTATGACAGTGTGCAGTGTGCATTCTGTGTGGTATAGGTTTTGTGATATGATAGTGTGGTTTATGCAAGGTGTCAAACTTTGTTGTAATCTTAAATTGGTTACATTTGTGCTTTGCTGTTCTTTTTGTGTTTGTAAATCCTTGTGGTATTAATTGTAGAGAACCACAAAACCCACTACTCAGAGGCTTGCAAAAACTGACACCCCAGTGGGTACCCCCTTCCAAATGGCACCCCCCAAAAATGGCACCCCCTGAGTACTGGCCAAAAATGGGACCCCCTAGGGACCCCACAGAAATGGCACCCCCTGAGGACCATCAACAAATGGCACTCAATAGGCACCCCCCAATAATGGCACCCCCCTAGGGACCCCCCCCAAAAAATGGCACCCCCCTGGGGACCCCCCAAACATGGCACCCCCTTGGAACCCCCACAAAAATGGCACCCCCTGGGTACCCACCCAAAGATGGCCCCCCCTGGGGACTCTCCAAAAATAGCACCCCCCTGGGGACCCCCCCCCCAAATGGCACCCCCCTATGGACCCCCCCCCCCAAAAAAAAATAGCACCCCCCTGAGGACCAGCAAAAAATGGCCCCCGTGGGGACCACCCAAAAAATGGCATCCCATGAGGACCCCCTTGAAATGGCACCCCCATATGTACCTCCAAAAAATGGCACCCCCTGGAGACCCCCCAAAATGGCACCCCATGGGGACCCCCTCTAAATCCAGTAAATGCAGCCCCTGGTTTGGAAAATCCTGTAAACTCAGCCCCTAGTTTGGAAACTCCCATAAACTCAGCCCCTAATTTGGAAACTTCTGTAAACTCAGCCCCTAATTTGGAAACCCCTGTAAACTCAGCCCCTAACTTGCAAACTCCTGTAAACTCAGCCCCTAACTTGCAAACTCCTGTAAACTCAGCCCCTAATTTGTAAGCTCCCAACAACTCAGCCTCTAATTTGAAAACTCCCATAAACTCAGCCCCTAATTTGGAAACTCCCATAAACTCAGCCCCTAATTTGGAAACTCCCGTAAACTCAACCCATAATTTGGAAACTCCTGTAAACTCAGCCCCTAATTTGGAAACTCCCATAAACCCAGCCCCTAATTTAGAAACTCCCATAAACTCAGCCCCTAATTTGGAAACTCCCTTAAACTCAGCCCCTAATTTGGAAACTCCCATAAACTCAGCCCCTAATTTGGAAACTCCCATAAACTCAGTCCCTAATTTGGAAACCCCTGTAAACTCATTTTCAGGTTTATGGTAATGTAATGTGTCAAAATGGAATGAATATTTCAAATCATCGCTATCATCAATCAACAAATGCATCAATTCACAATTTTCAATTTTTTAGCCCCAGGGGTTAGACTTAGAGGTTATGGTAATGTAGTGTCAAAATGCAGTGCATATTTCAAATGAGTGCAATCAGAAACCTGAAAATGCATCATTTCTCAAATTGAAAGTATTTGGCCCCATGGGTTCATTTTTAGGGTTATGGTAATGTAGTGTCAGAATGGAGTGCATATATCAAATCAGTGTAATCAGAAACCCAAATTTGAAATCAGTGCCATCAGAAACCCAAAAATGCATCATTTCACAAATTGAAAGTTTTTGGCCCCAGTGGTTCATTTTCAGGGTTATGGTAATGTAGTGTCAAAATGGAGTGCATTATATATCAAATCAGTGAAATTAGAAACCCACAATGTATCATTTCACAATTTGAAAGTTTTGGCCACAGGGGTTTAATTTCAGGGTTATGGTGATGTACTGTCAGAATGGAGTGCATATTTCAAATCATTGTAATCAGAAAACCAAATGCATCATTTCACAATTTGAAATTTTTGGGTCTAGGGGTTCAATTTCAGGGTTTTAGTAATGGAGTGCATATTTGAAATTGCTACAATCAGAAACCCACAAATGCATCATTTTATGATTTGAAAGTTTTTGGCCCAGGGGGTTCCATTTTAGGGTTATGGTAATGTAGTGTCAAAATGAAGTGCATATTTCAAATGAGTGCAATCAGAAACCTGAAAATGCATCATTTCTCAAATTGAAAGTATTTGGCCCCATGGGTTCATTTTTAGGGTTATGGTAATGTAGTGTCAGAATGGAGTGCATATATCAAATCAGTGCAATCAGAAACCCAAATTTGAAATCAGTGCAATCAGAAACCCAAAAATGCATCATTTCACAAATTGAAAGTTTTTGGCCCCAGTGGTTCATTTTCAGGGTTATGGTAATGTAGTGTCAAAATGGAGTGCATTATATATCAAATCAGTGCAATTAGAAACCCACAATGTATCATTTCACAATTTGAAAGTTTTGGCTGCAGGGGTTCAATTTCAGGGTTATGGTAATGTACTGTCAGAATGGAGTGCATATTTCAAATCATTGTAATCAGAAACCCACAAATGCATCATTTCACAATTTATATTTTTTTTAGCCCCGGGGGCCTCACTTAAGGGTTATGGTAATGTTATTGTCAACTCCCATAAACTCAGCCCCTAATTTGGTAAACTCACATCAACTCAACTCCCATAAACTCAGCCTCTAATTTGTAAACTTTTGTCAACACAGCTCCTTATTTTTAACTTCACTCAACTCAACCCTAATTTATAAACACCTGTCAACTCAACCCTGAATTGTAAACTCAACCCTTAAAAACTCAAGCCAACCCCCTTTTTTTAGCCCCGGGGGCCTCACTTAAGGGTTATGGTAATGTTATTGTCAACTCCCATAAACTCAGCCCCTAATTTGGTAAATTCACATCAACTCAACTCCCATAAACTCAGCCTCTAATTTGTAAACTTTTGTCAACACAGCTCCTTATTTTTAAACTTCAGTCAACTCAACCCTAATTTATAAACACCTTTCAACTCAACCCTGAATTGTAAACTCAACCCTTAAAAACTCAAGCCAACCCCCTATACATGTGCAATTGCATTCTTGGAAAGCTACTCTGCCATATGTGAACCCTGTTTGTCAAGATTGTAAAGGGATCGTGTTTGTAAAGGGCATTTTGTGCTGATAAAAAGTGTCCTCTTTGTGTGTAAAAACACACACGAATCGGGCAGAAGCAGAAACGTCCTATCTTTTACGTTGGAGCATCCTTACCACACAAATAAATAGTGGCTTTATAATATGGTAGTAGAAAGTACATAGCATGCAGTATTCTCCTAAATATTTCCATACACAAACCTGCTTCCCTGGTAGTATGGGGCCAACGCCTGTGCGCATTGTTTTCACAAATTTCCTACTGCACAGTGGTGCACATCGACGCACGCAGTTGCTATGCCGGAAGCTAAAATAGGTTAAAAGGTACCATATTTTTTCTAGCAATTGAAGCCAATTGAATAGCAAGTAGAAATTATGTTGGGAGTGTGCCAAAACACAATAATAAATAAAAATAGATGGGGAGAAAGCATTCTACTAGGTATTTTATTACTGAACTTTTGACACAATATTACTGTTTAGCAAAATGCATGAATTTCTTTTCCATCTGACATGGTTCATATTTTACAATAAATTGATTGAAATGTGGTTGAAAACTGTGAAATGTAGTACTGTGATGAAAACTATAACCCCCAAAAAGACTGTAGAAAGAATTGATTAGAGGAACATCTTCAGGAAGTCTATATTTTGATGAAATATGGTATTCACATAACACCCACTAACTCCGGCGGCATCTCATGACTACATAATAAGTAATCCGTCTTGTCATCACACAGTGGCACACCACCAGGGAGCACTCCCAGACCCCATAAAAGACCCTGTAGTGTCAAAGACCTGTAAAATGTTGTGTCATGTAAAAGACCCTGTTAAGTGTCAAATGTCATGTAAAAGACCATGTAAAGTGTCCTGTGTATCCAAATCTTATTTCATAGTATCCAAATCTTATGTTGTGTATCCAAATGTAAAAAAGTACGATTTGGATACAAAAACATAAGATTTGGATACGTTAAAATAAGATTTGGATACACATGACACTACAGTTTTTACATGACATTTGACACTTTACAGGGTCTTTAACACGACACATGACATTTTACAGGGTCTTGTACATGACACATGACATTTTACAGGGTCTCTTATTCTTTACAGTGTCATTTACAGGAGCAGGGAGTGGCACCAGGAGCTGGCTGTTTACTCTTCAGTCGCTCTTCGGCCAACACACTGATTTCGCAGCCGCATTGCTGTATGATTACCTGCAGCAAGCAGTCATTCTCGCAGTTGGCCTCGCTGTACTCATTTTCTGTGATGAAAAATACATTAGAGGCATCTGAATTTTATTGATGAGTTAATGTAGGCATGTAATGCATGTAGGCAGGCCTGCTCAGCATGTGGATCTGATGGAGTTGTATCCAATGGGGGGGGGGGGTGGTGCCACCCCCGCTTACACAAACCGGTTGGCTACCTATTTATCTATCCTGGAGCCCTGCTCAGTTTTTCCCCAAAATTTTCATGTAAATTGTAAGATCTTGTTCCATTTTGTCAATTTTCAAGTTAAAATAGCTATTTTGGAATATACACACGGTTATATTGTTATACCCATTGTTAGCTTTATTTTACCTACATGCCTAGCATGTTTACATGTCTACAGGACAGGGCTGATGAGTCCAAAATTTGCAAAATTGAGTTAGTCCTTGGGAATTGCATCTAAGAGAGAGAGGCCCATTCAATTCTCACCAATTTCAATGAGTTAATTTAACAAATTTTATTTGATTCCCCCTTTTTGCAGTGCCACTCAGTGATGTTAGAAATATGGAACTTTTTTCAAAGTATATGTAAACTAAGTGTTTTAGTCACCCAATGAGTACAGCAGCATAAAGTAAAAGTTTTTTCTTTTACATATGAGTGAATGTGATTAAGATACTTTACCCTAGAAAATGTAAATAGTGTATTTTGAGAAATTTTGCTCCAATTTTAACACAAAATATACCACAAAATAAACATATCTTTATATAAATCATCTTTAAATGCTGACCTGTGCTGTAGACCATTTGAGGTGGTTTTCTAATACATGGTGGTGGCTTTGCAAAAACTCCACTCAAAAAATCTGGTTCAACCAACTTGTGCTCTGATGGCATAAGCCTAGTGTTTTTGTGGATGCTCTACATAAAAATACCATACTTTACAATTTAAATGTATCTAGCCAAATTTTCACAAAAGAAAATACAATATATCCTACAATATATGTCAGCCCTTGAACCCACTGTTTGAATTGGTGCATTTTTGCCCATTTTTAGCATCAATAAAACAATAATTTCTAAAACACAGATAAATACTTACACCAGGGGCCTGTTCTGCAAGTGGAGAAGTCAAAAACCATTTGAGAAGTGAAATGGCAATTAAAAAGATGAAAGTGATGTAAAATAAGAAGTGAAATGACAGGCAACAAGTTACACCATGTGTTGATCCATTCAACTTTTTACTTGCCATTTCAGTTCGCATTTTACATCTCAATTCACTTCTCACTTGGTACTTATCTTCTCACTTCTCAGATGGTTTTGATTTCTCCACTTGCAGAACCGGCACCAGATCCCAGATTGAAAACATTCCAAAAACAGAAGAATAAACTGGCTGGGATGGCTGAAGCTTGAAACACCATCTCTGTGCACTGAGGTTGGAAAATGCCCCATCCAAATACATGCATGTATCTGGCCAGATACTTTATACATAAAGTAGACACATTGTGATCTTATTGTTTTTACACAGCTCCACTGAAAATTCAGCACCATTTAAAACACTAGTTGACCAAATCTTTGTTACAGCTCTTGGAGTAACAGTTTCCCAGTGATTGGTATCTGCAAGTTTTAACTAATTCATATCCCGAGAACTTGTTTGAAAGCATTGATTTGTATGACATAGGTCAATATTGTTAAAATCAAGGTGGCAAACCTTAAGGGGAGCTAACTTAAAGAAGGCATGTGCACAGAGTAATAAAGGCAAACAGGAATTAAAGAAGTCAAGAATGTTTCTTTATCAATTTTCACATTTTTATTTCACATCCAGAAAAACATTTTTAATGCTTTTAGGTATGTTACATTTATCTGGAACAACGTGAGTTCCTTGTGCTATGCTGATGGTGGAGTATTTATGTTAGTCATTTGACTCTCTTTTTCTACATCATTACTAAATTTAATTGCATTTGTTATTTATGCACAAAAAGTGTAGTGGGTGGTATTTTTGTAAAAATATGATCTGGAAGTAGGATAGGAGAGTGTATCAATCTTATATTTTGGATCATCCCCTCCAACACACAAATGGTGAAGTGAAAATCCTGTTAGATCATAGGCTTCTCTTATTGCATTCTTAAGCTAGTTAACATATACATCACTTGAATGAAACAGGGACAAATGAGCTGTGTGCAGAATGTTTGGTTTAAAATTTGCAAGGAGTAAGATTTAAACTTTTGCATGTGTTGTGAACACTCCTGCAGAGTTGTTAAAGGTACCCAAAAAAATTAAAGTAGATGTAAACAAAGTATTTATTTTTACTCAGCCCCGAGTACAGAAAATGTAAAGTAAAGTTTTTTACTTTTACTTATCATGAGTAAATATGAGTAAAATACTTTTCCCTGGGAAACATAAAAATAAGTATTTTTGAGTAAACGACCCAATTTATACTCAAAATCACGTCAATTTTTAACCCATTTTCACCTTCAAATGTACTTGAGTGCTTCCAAGTATACATGAGAAGTAAGTACAGTAGCTTTTTTGGAAGAAAAGGAAACATATTTACCCTGTACTTACAAAGTGTACATATTTATTGACTAAAAGTAACTATGTTTTAACCACTATGCACTCCTGTACATCAATGAACTGGCTATTTACTTTCATGTTTGTATTTACATTTCATATTTATTTTCATGACTGGTGTTGCTATTGATTGGACTACCCAAAAACAATGTATGATAATATTTTCTGCATTTCCACACAATATTTGGGTAGCATTATTCCATCAACTTTTTAATCATTAATTTATTTCACTGACTGACCAACAATTGAGCCATATTGGAACTGCACTGAAAAACCATGATCATTGAAATTATTGTGAAGCACTGGAAGCAACCTGGTTTCTTCATTGATAAAAATGATCACCAGGCTGCTACCCATTCCTGTATGAGATAATCTTAAATATCATTTCTCAATTATACTTTTTTAATGGTTCTAAGCAATCAAGTTAACTACCTGCCACAGCAATGCAAGTAAGTGGACTCAATTTTATCAAAAGTCTATTGTTGTATTTAAGTAGAGTTACAAGCAGTCAGTTACCAGCAGCCAGAGTCATGTAAATACAAGCAACACATGTTCTGTTTTGTACCTGGCAGGGTTTTTTCTTTTTGGAAGTTTTTGATGGTAACTATTCAGATCAGATATGGTAAAGCTCACTGTAAAGTGGTGGAAGTAAATAAAGGTAGGAAGTAGGAAGGCACTGCACTGGCTAGCACTAAGGCACCAGACTACTCATGCATTTACATCACTACACCCTATGCAATGTTTTACCACATGTGCTCTACTGCTAATGATCTGCTAAATTATCCCATGGTGAAAACAAATATTATTGTGTGACAATAAATACATTATTTTCATGATAAACTTGACTCAGCTTCAATCACAAAGAATATACATGATGATCATTATTTCAATGGGATCTGATAGATGTCACTGCAAAGTGTGAAGTAGGTGGATCACAAACTACAACATCCCAATAGAACTGACCAATCTGCTTGACATACTTGTCTTCTCCAAGTAATGATATCTGGCAACACGATGTCTTTCCCAACTTAACATCCACATGGGTTTTTACTTCTAACCTGAGATAAGCATGGAAATATCCATTTCAAATCAAATATGCTAAGAGGTGAAAACAAACACACCATGTTGCATTATCAAGTGTATGAGTGCATGTCTTTGTGTCATAAAATATTTTCTCATTGCATGCAACTTTAGTTTGATACACAACTTGCATCACCATCTGATCACATCTGAAGAAGCTTGCTATGGAAAAAAAACGTTTAGAGTTCAGACTTTGACTGTTCTTGTTAATTAGCTTTAACTCAGCATCACCAATATCTTGTGGAAACCATCCTTTGTAGCCTGTAAATGCCCTGAAAACAACAGGCATGTCACTGGGTTTAATTCCCTGGGACCAATCCCACATTCTGTAAAGTTCCCTGTTAAGTGACACAGTCCAGCCTGTTTTCAAGTGCACCATCAGTAATCTGACAAGTTTTAAGTTCTGAATTTTAATTTTTACTATTCCCACTTCTCCCATCTCAAGTCTTCTCCAAAGTCCCATTCCCACTTCCCCCATGTCTGACTTTTTGTTCACAGGTAAATTCTGTTTGTTGACTAATAATTTTACCCAAAATGTGATATAAAACAGCCTGAACCATATCACTTGTTTGAGTACTTCACAAAATGTGGGATCAGTGTGCCTGTTTTAACAATTCTATATAATCCAATCGGTTGAGGTTGCATACAGTAACTGTAGGCATTTTTGCATCATCATCATGGTAATTTGCTGAAACATTTGTCAAAGTCATTTAGGTTGACGTATTTTCATTTCCAACAGTTTGGTTTGATATTTTTGGTCCCAAAAGGTTTTATTCTATTTCAATAATGCTGTACAGCTAAAACTTTGGATGTTATTTAGGTTATCATTTACCGTATTTCCTTGAATTATCCCCCCTTGAATTGACCCCCATCAAAATACCCCCATTTGGAATAGTGTACATCATGTATGGAATATACAAAATGTATTAATTGCTGCAAATTTATATTGTAGCTACACAAAAACAAGTTTGTATATATACCTATATATACATACACATATACATAAAAATATGTATATGTCTAAATCAGGGGTCTACAAGATTTTGGCCCTCGCGGGGCTGGATAGATAGCAAATCGCTCCTCCAGAGGGATAGAGTGAAGAAAAATTTTCTGGGGGGAACTGGGAGGCATTGCAGGGGCAAAATATAGATGCTTTTTCAATGCATAGAAGGCAGAAAGGGGAAAAAATGCTAAAAAAAAGTTAAAAGTAGCTTAAACATGTGTATAGGTAAAAGCCATGATTTTGAATTGAAAAAGTAAAAAACAGTACGAAAATATGTGATTTTGAGTGAAAATTGGGTCAAAATTTCTCAACAATCGCTCCAGATTAGTAGATAGCTGGCCGATTTGGGGATAGATAGCCAAAAATTTGCCTCCAGGATAGATAGATAGCCCAGCGGCCTCCGGGATAGATAGATAGCCCAGCGGCCTCCGGGATAGATAGATAGCTGGCGGATTTGGGGGGGGGCACCCCTAGGAGACCAGTGGTCTAAAAATATCCTTATTTGTCACATTTATTACCATACCATTGGTTTTGCATATGTAAAAGACAATCATTTACTGACAATCATTTATGATTTACTGACAATCATTTATGATTATTCATGAAAATTTCTGATGAAATACTAAATCCCCCTAGACTTAACCCTAGGGCTTGAAACTCGAGTTCAAGTCTCAACCCAAAAATTTTTCCAGTGGAGTCGGTGAGTCGAGTTGGTTGAGTCAGTGAAAATTTGAGTCAGGTCAGGCAAAAATTTCAAGTCTCTAGTCCAGTCAGATGCATTACTTTTGGTATGACCCTTGCAGAAATTTTAGATACTGTTTTCTCTACCAATGTTTTCACACACATTCAATGAAGTCTAAATGCCAACAGTTTATTTTCATATCAAAATAAAGTAAAAATATAACTTACATGTTCACTTTCTTGATGTTGCCAGAAATAAAGTTGCAAAATACCCAATTCAGCGATGGAAATACAGCATCTTTTAACAATTTGATTTTTTTAAACATAAAGCAATGTTTTCTTAAGAAAAAAACATTAAAAAATGTCATGCATAAACCGCATGGCATATTACATGTAAAGCCAATGTGAGGCAATGATTGGAAAGCAACTTCCCTTGTCAGAAACAAGTATTTTTATATTCATAGAAAACTTATCACATGAAAATAATCAGCCTGGGATTTAACAGGTATTTTTGAATGGGAGTGTTTGTTTACACTCTCATGGTGAATGGTGGGGGCTCATTACCACACACACAAATTTTACCTACACAAATGGATTCATGTCATTGCTGTATTTAACTGTTTATAACACATACACAGGTTATACAAGACTGGAGCAATTTTCAGCCAACTTTTTTAGAACTTGTGAAACACCCGGGTGTTAGGTCAATGGGGGTGCTATACATGGATACGTGGAATTTAAAAACATATTTATGACTTTTAACATTAACACGGTAACAATAGGTCTTCGCTCTTCATTAACATTGTATTTATGACTTTTCACAATCAATAGCATGATATTAACATTTTATTCATGACTTTTTGTAATTTGTGGTGGAAGTCTTTCATTTTCTAAATGCAAACCTCCCTACATATTTATTTTTGGTTCCCTTTGCTCAGCCAATTCAATGAGAAAACAATGTGTGTGCATGCGCACCACGGAATTACAATGAGTGGCACCACACACAATATTCAAACCATTCAATTCGAGCTTTTTTGAAATTTAGTATAGCACCCCCAGAGTGCTATAAAACTATATAACACCCTAGGTGTTATGCACTGGGGGGTGGCTATAAATGGATAAATATGGTACACTGGCCCTATCATAGGCACCACAATGTTGGCAATAAGAAACTTGTGTTTTACCATCATTCTATACATATGGCAAGCATTCAAGCAGTGTGGAAATGGGCGCTTGCGCGCAATATTTTTGAAAAATATGTCAAAAATGATATAAAAATTGATACTTTTGGACATTATTCGATGGGAACCCTGACTAGAAATTTGCCAAAATTTCGATTTAAGTCAAGCAAAAGCATCGAGTCTCGAATCAGGGCCATATTCCGGTTGAGTCAGGCAAGTCAACTCAGTACCCAATTTTACCCTCTCATGAGTCGAGTGAGTCGAGTTCAAGCCCTACTTAACCCCCTCAAAATGTGCTGGCAAAAAAACACTGGGGGTATTTTGTGGAAATATGGCATTATTCGGTCCTGATGTTGTGTTGAACACTACATTGCATTTAAAATTCACCTAATGGAAAACAGTGGTAGATGAAAATTGTGAATAGTGGTAGACAAAAATATGAGAGGAAGATAGTGAATTTCACTATGATGTAATTTTGTAAAACAGTACCAAACCAGAAACTGACATATATATATTTACATAAAGACATCAAGTGAGGGATGTAGCCAGAATATTGTATACAGAGCATGGTGAATGCCCCCCCCCCTAAAATTTGACTGGTGTAGTCTGGGTATTGTGCCATGGTGCTGGCACCATTGGTAGGTGCCATGTCATGGCACAATTGCGTGGTGTGGGTGCCACAGACACCTACATATCTATGTATTTTACACACATACATATGAACAGATGGGGACATGAACAAATTTTTTACAAATCCCCTTAAAATAAGTAACGGAAAGTAAGATTTGGTGCATCTTCCCACTGTCACTCGAGAAGGGCAGCAGCCACCCCCCACCCCCTGGCTATGTCCTTGAATCAAGTTACAATAAATGGTTGTAACCATTTGGGGAGGGTGCTACAATCTCTGTTCTGTAATCCCACTCTGGTTGTTCAGCATAATTTATTACAACCATAACTGTTTGGTACACTGTGATCACAAAGGCAGTTGGTAAAATAACACACCTGCACATTTAAATCTGAAATTAAATTTGAATACAATAAAATATGGAGCAAAAATATGGAGAAAAATTTGCACTGTATGTATCTAAAATGAAAATAACCTTCAACTTTTATGTAAAACAACCTGCTGTAAGCAGTTGAATGCATATGATGAACCTGAAATCTGAAAGTCATGGCTGTGTCCATTTTTAATCATTTTCAAGAAACATTTTTACAGGTTAGGATTAATTTAAAATTTGTTACACTATTGAAACTGAATCACCAGCATAGAAAAATAACCTATAATACTCCCTATGAGAATCTAGATTGATGTGTATCCATTGAAAACAATATTGTTTAATACACATCAGACAAACTGACCAAATAATTTTTGTTGGTGTACACTTTGAAAGGATGAATGTGCCACTTTCAATTGGCCCAATATTGTGCCCTGTTTCACCCCAGTGTGAGTTTGACATGTTTGTGTGGATAACACTTTGTAATATTTGGAATGGTTAGTATGTAAGCTTTGGATGGTAGGAGTGAAATTCTAAATTTGATAATGCCTGCTAGGAAACCATTAAAAACTAAAAATGTTTACAAAATACAATTTTTATTGTCTATACATCAGGGGTCTCCAAGATTTTGGCCTTCGCGGGGGCTGGATAGATAGCAAATCGCTCCTCCGGAGGGATAGATAGCTGAAAAAAATTTCTGGGGTGGGCTTGGGGGGGGCTTGCGGGGGCAAAACATATAGGCTTTTTCAGTGCATAGAAGGCCAAAAGGGGAAAAAATCGCTAATAATCGGTTAAAAGTGGTCAAAAGTAGGTTTAAAATGGCTAAAAACAGGCATATAACCATGCATATAGTCTGGGAGCACAATTTTGAAGGTGAAAAACTATAAAAAGGTGCGAAAATTGGCGATTTTGAGTGAAAATTGGGGCAAAATTTCTCAAAAACCACTCCAGATAGATAGATAGCTGAGCAATTTGGGGGGGGGGTCTTTGGGGGTAGTAGCCAAAAAATTTTGCCTCGAGATAGATAGATAGCTGAGCAGCCTCCGGGATAGATAGATAGCTGGCAGATTTGGGGGGGGCAGCCCCCCCCCAGCCCCCCCCCCCCCTAGGAGACCCCTGCTATACATACCATTTCATTTTTGATTTGGTAAAGGGTTGTAGGGTTCAAACGATATATCGTATCGAATATCGAATATCGGATATCGACCATTTTTTAATATCGAATATCGAATATCGATATCGAAAATTTTGAAAAAATATCGAATATCGATATCGAAAATTTTGAAAAATTATCGAATATCGATATCGAATATCGACCATTTTTTCGATATATCAAACCTGTATCGTGTCCCCAAATTTACTTTTCATTTTCATTTTGAGATGTTTATGGTTGATCTGATGTGCTTATAGTATTGTATTTGATGAGTAAAAGTACAGTATTTATAATGTCATTGTTGTTGGAGTGCTAAATCTGAAGCCATAAAACGCTGATATACTTTTTTTTTGCAACATGCCCTTAAGCAATTAGGTTAGAATGAACTGTAATATCTACCAATTGTTATTTGTCTGATACACTTTGATTCATCATGTTTTTTATCTATTTTCTACCATTGAGTGATGTAAAGCTTGTTAAAATCACTCGCACCATTCAAATTTCAGTAAAAAGATGATTAAACATGTGTGCAACCACATGAAAATACAATATGCCACTTGAAATATGCTATGCTATACCAAAAGCATATCGCAATATTGAATATCGAAAATATCGAAATATCGAATATCGAATATCGACCATTTTTCAATATTGAATATCGATATTGAGGTTCCATATCGTATCGATATCGAATATCGAGTTTCAGAAAAAAATATCGAATATCGAATATCGATATCGAAAATTTTGAAAAAATATCGAATATCGAAAGGTCATATCGTTTGAACCCTAAAGGGTTGTGATGTAAAAAATACTTCTACCTTGAAAGAAGGATTACCATAAATGCTCTATCATAATGAACACCCAATAAACCAACCCTTCCCAGGGCGAGACTAGAAAGTGACTGGAAAATGCGACTTTTTAAACGCCAGCGTAAAAAATTTTGCGCGCATGCGTGCATTTTTCACCAGACATGAGGTATTATCATCAGATTTGCTCTATGTGATTGCAGATCGTTATGACTACACTCAATGTTGTGCATTTTGCTGTTTTGTATGTATATCTACATACATATACAGCGTTCCATGGCGCTGGCACCAACGCCAATGGCGCCATGGTGTGGCGCCTACTAATGGCAAAAACGGCGTCTAATGGCAAAAACTAATGGCGCCTTAAACTGAAATGGAAAACAAGATTTTGCCATTCTTAATATTCTAAATGCCATTGAGTCCTCAGTGAATGTTAACATGTGTAATATGACCCATTCTGTAGGCAAATAGTTCCCTATAAATAGATACCGTATTACCTCGAAATACCCCCAGGGGGTTTATTATTTCGCCAGCAAAATTTGAGGGGGGATAATTCGAGGGGGGGTCATTTGAGGGGGTCTATTATTTCACCAGAAATTTTCGGAAATTCCCCATACGCAGACGTAGAAAAATCGATCAATTGCATAGATTTATATGTGTTTATAGGCATATATTACTGTATATACACAAAAACCTTTCCCTAACGTCACTTAATCATCAGTTTCAATGTGTGTTCTGCATGTGTTCTGATCACAAACTGCGTTATTTGTTGTGTACGTTCACGTTACACTCAATTTTAGGGGGGTATTTCGAGGGGGGGGGGGGTCTATTATTTCCTCAGCCGAAATTAAGGGGGGGTATTTCGAGGGGGGGTTAATTCAAGGGGGGGATCATTCAAGGTAATACGGTAATCTGTACCCACTCATTTTGTAGGCAAATAGCCACAGACTTCTGGTACACAGCTTAAAGCTGGATCCAAATTTGCAAATTAAATAACCACCAAGTAACTGTCAAGTAAAAAGAGAAAAAAACTGAATTTGCATGATAAGTTTTTTGAAATTTTTCTAAGGTGGTTAATATAAACTTTTGGTAAACACTAGTGATGAATGTCAGAAAAAACATACCATGGGATTGTTGGCATGTGGCACCCTATTTTCTGTGGCACTGTCTTTTCCAAACCACTATGAGATACAATACTCTTTGCACCCTTTTTCTGCTACAATGCAACCAAAATTGGCGTGAAGAATGTTGCTGTGTACAGCACTAACTAACCTATTACATCTGGTACCTTATTGTTTCAGAGTTTTTGATGCCATCTGGTGTAGGGTTGGGATATATCATATTGATTATCAACAATTTTTCATATGGAATATCGATATCAATAATTTCAAAAACATAATAAAATGATCTTAGGAATAGGAGGAAAATCTATGATTTTTTAACATTTTCAATATTCTGGAAGGACATTGGCTGGAAATTAAATACTACACTAACATATCACAGCTCATCATTACATGGTGTAGCCATTGTAAATGGAAGCTTTGACACCTAAATTGCCAATAAAACCAATGAAAACAAGCACCAATGTCATTTGTATACATGTAATGTAATTTTTAAAAATGTAAAAAAGCTAGCCATCCCTAGTCACAAACTTACAAGTATCATCAAAACTACATCATATTTATATTATTTTCTCATTTCAGGAAAAAAATATCAAATATTGAATATCGATATTGAAAAGTCATATCTTTTCCCGATATATTGAAAAGTCGTTGTCCCAACCCTAACCTGGTGGAATATTCTTGAATGGTACCTTTGGCAAGTAATTTTTATATGTCCCAATATTTACTTAACAAAAGATGTATTGTCATTTGACATGTGGACAGACTACATAATCCATTCTCAGCTGCCATGTTGGTTCTATGTAGACATAACCATGCAATGAAATTATGGATAAATATGGAGTATGGATTAAAACACTTATGGATTACATTACTTACTTACATTCCCCAAAAACAAACAGTATTCCCTATGATTGCATTCAGATATGGCGCAAGGCTGTCAACAGGGATATCTGATATTAATTCTGTTAAGTGTGTCAGGGACAGGAAACCTACCATATCATTCAAACTCACATGTTATTTGTTTAGTTTTGTTGGATTCAAACACTTATGGATTACATTACTTACTTACATTCCCCAAAAACAAACAGTATTCCCTATGATTGCATTCAGATACAGCGCAAGGCTGTCAACATGGATATCTGATATTAATTCTGTTAAGTGTGTCAGGGACAGGAAACCTACCATACCATTCAAAATCACATGTTATTTGTTTAGTTTTGTTTGTTTCAAATGAATACACAACTAGATTTCCATAGGGAGATTTATAGGTGATTTTTTCAATTTTAATATTTCAATTTTTGATTGTTTTGTTTTAAAAAAACATCATAAAAAACTTCAGCCTTGATACTTGATAAATACCATGTCCATACATATTACCAAAGAGAAACTCCAGCAAGGTGGAGAATATGTAAACCATTAAATTTTTTGGCTGCATTCCAACATGTAACAATGCAGAATGCAACAAAACATAATCACAGCATAAGGGGCACATTGTATATAAACCAGGCAAATGTGGGGGGTGCACCACCCCCTAAAATTTGACCATTGCAGTAAAGGAATGGTGCTGGTGTCAGTTGTAGGTGCCCATTGGCATTGCCTCATAAGACCACTGTATATGTATGTACCTAGCTTACATACATATACAGCAAAATTGACACCTTGAGTGAATTTGCTGAGGATTTGAAGCTGTCGAAACTGGTGGACTGAAAATACATGTGTGAGGGAGAAATTTTTGACAGCATCCCTGAGAACAATACTGAAAATGACTATTTCAGGACATTTTCCATGTATCACACAGGAGGGGACAGCCATCCCATCCCATCCATGGCTACACCACTGCTACTTTATCATGGATTATTATATCAGAAACCATTGAACTCCAGCCATCCGATATCCTTATTGTGATCTATTTTTCACCTATAACTAGTGATTTCATTCCTTTTCCTCATTCTACACTATGAAAAAGCATACATTTGAAACCCTGTGAATCCCCAGGAAAATTTTCAACTACCATATTTCCTAAAAATACCCACCTTAAAATGGCCACTATGAATTAATAAACCCCCCACTTAATACCCCCATCTGTAATGATGTAAATACATCATACGTATGCAAAGTACATGATGTATTTATGGCTCATTTTGCTTCACAGATACACATGTACATCACGTCTACCATATGTTTCCAAGTATAATCCCGCCCCCCCCCCCCCCCAATCAGTACTTGGGCCCTATGCATGGAATGTAGAGATAAATGTCTATTGTATGTCTCCCGAGTATAATCCCCCCAATCATAGTGCCTGTATAGTGTATAGTGCACTGCACTATACATTGAAAAAGTTCCATGCATAGGACACTATGCAATGCACAAAAAATTTGGCGAACAAAGTGGATCACCGGAGTCCCTCACACAGATTTTTTTTGCTGGTGCTGGTATTTTTGTTGCATCAGGACCAAATAAAATAAAAGAGGTGCAGGGGTATCTCGAATTTTGACCCTCCGAGTGGTTGGATAGATAGCTGAGCGGCCTTCGGGATAGACAGATAACTGGAAAAAAATTTGGGGGGCGGGTTGGGGGGGTTGTGGTGGTTCGATATATAGGCTATTTCTGGGTGTAGAAGGAAGAAAAGGGAGAAAAATCGCTAAAAGTAGGTGTAAAATAGCTCAAAATGGGTAAACTAAAGCATATAGTACTAAAAATAGCTGAAAATAGGTAAATAGGAACAAAAACTAGTATTTTGGATGTGAAAATCTATAAAAAGGTATGAAAAATAGCAATTTTGAGCAAAAATTGGGGTATAGTTTCTCAAAAATCGCTACAGATAGGTAGATAGCTGAGCGATTTGGAGGGGGGTGTAGGGTTTAGTAGCCCAAAATTTTGCCTCTGGGATGGATAGATAGCTGAGCGGCCTCTGTGATAGATAGATTGCTGGGCAGTTTGGGGGGGGGGGGGTTGTTTTGCAGGTAGTTTGAAAAAGTTTTGCCTGCAATATCATGTGACTCTTCAGTGGTTACAATACAAAAACAGTGGACATGACTAAGGATGAAAAACAACATTGTAATGAACCTATTTTAAAAAACTTTAGAAAAAACCCAGGCCATCGCTAGACATGACAGAACAATGTCTATCGTATAGCTCAAACTTGGATCTACTGTATTTGCTTGAAAAAACTTCCCCTCAAATAATTCCCCTGGTTAGATGAGTGAGGAAAGATAACATCCCAGGGTCTCCTAGGGGGGTTACCCCCTCCCAAACCGCCCAGCTATCTATCTATCCCAGAGGCAGCTCAGCTATCTATCTATACTGGAGGCAAAATTTTCGGCTACTATCCCCTAACCCCCTCCCAATCGGCCAGCTATCTACCTAACTGGAGTGATTTTTGAGAAACTATACCCCAATTTTCATGCAAAATCGCTACTATCCAACCCCCTGGAGGGTCAAAATCTAGAATACCCCTGTAACATCCCCTTGAATAGTTACCCCCACAAGGCATATGATCAAATTGTTGTGTTCAATTTGAACAAAAGCGGGGTATATCATTCTTTGAAAAAAATATATTTCATAAAATGACTTGGGATGGCCCTTGATTTTTTATCTGATTTTTTTTAAAACAGGGTGGAAACTTTTTTTTTTTAATCAAAACGCAAAATTTCTGGTAGACATGCAAGTGTATGCATAGATACAAACAAACCTAATCAGAAAAAAACACATCCACATTGATAAAAAAATGGCTGAAGCCAAACAAAAAGTGGACGCTGCCTCCACAGCAAATAGACATGAAGTGTGTCTCTCAAATGGACATGAAGTGCATCCCTCAAATGGACATTAATATATATTGGATGCACAAAAGCAATGTATCATTGCTTAGAAAATGGCATACACTTCACTGATAACACACTTTACTGTGGTTACATATCCCACCTGATTAAAAAAACTATTTGTATTACATCACAAGAGTTACATGTATTGACTGTTAAATGCACAAAAGCAATATATCATTACATATGCATTGTGAGAAAT
>CAXIWS010000444.1:0-10290 GCA_964036195.1 Sphaerolaimus hirsutus
GGTCTGGGCGTGGCACCTGCGCATTTTAGATGACACTTGAGACTTTGCATGACATTTGACATTTTACAGGGTCTGGGACTGCCCGCAGGAGAACAACACAAATGACGCCGGCAGCAGACCTTCAAACAACGGCGCGTCGGCCGCTGCGCTGCAACAGTTCAATTTGGTCTTGATTCGTCCCAGTGATGGAGGTGACTCGGATTTGTTGAACGTTTTGGCTACTAAACAATGGCATATTCAATTAGCTTCGCAATGCTTTATTATTTAGCCAAGCAAATACCTTACTGTGAAACCTTGCTTGTATTAGATGTTTGACATTTTTTATATAGAATTTCACACCAAATTCAATTATGACACCCATTTACCTCAAATAGAACCCCAATTTGCTCATATAGTAATTATATGTGGTCAGGAAGTGATTATTAAAGTAAGAATGTTATGTGCTGCTATGCTTATAATAAGGAACAGTTTACGACACTAGTTCTAGTTTCCAACTCTTTCAAAGTAGTTTCCAAACTGCATCAATGTTTTCTGACAAAGTGAAACAGATTAGTAACTTGCCTAAGTTTGCCGATTTTGGCGCCCCACAAGATTAATGGTTTCTTTCAGCCCAATTTGTACTCTGTATTTCTATGCAATAATTGTTAGAATGTGTGCGCTTGTTGGGCAAGCCAACTGTCTAAGTGAAATGTGCTGTATTTTGTGCATTATAATTAGGAAATTATTGTAGCAATATTTTCTATACAATTTCCACATTTCTTGCAACTTTCAGAGTTTTTAGTCAGTCTTTAGACACTCTTGATATGACCAGAAAAATAAATAAGTTAGCTATAGAAACTTCGACTAAGAAGCTTGTTCACTTCGTGCTTTTGTATTTCATGCTGCATCTGATAAACAATAAAGTACCTGAAACAACTTCGAACCCCCTTCATTCAACACACAACAATGAAATAAACGTAATTGGCTGCCAGCAAGTGGACGTTTTGGCTACAAGGGAAAATCTAACCACTCTAGAGACCGTCGCTCAATACAGTTTTGAAGTTGCCGGAATCGGTGGCAGAGGTCGCTAACTTCTATGGCTTCATCACACAGCATGTCAAGACATCACTCTGAACACCAAAAAGGCACCATTCATGGAAAGTGAATGGCATGCAGCCACTGAGTACTGGGTCAAAGTGGCACAGCAAATACAATTGGCAGATCAGATCAAACAAATCAAGGAGGCACAAAAGCAGAATGTGCCCTTCCAAAAAAATTTGGGCATCACAGGCAAGGAGCTGAAATTTGTTGCCGGAATCGGTGGCCGAGGTCACTAACTTCGGTGGCTTCATCACACAGCATGTCAAGACATCACTCTGAACACCAAAAAGGCACCATTCATTGGCAGATCAGATAAAACAAATCAAGGAGGCACAAAAGCAGAGTGTGCCCTTCCAAAAACATTTGGGCATCACAGGCAAGGAGCTGAAATTTGACAGTGTCAAAGGGATTGTCAAAGTGATGACCAGGATTCCTGACATGGACTGCAATCAGGAATTATATCTGCTGCCACAGTTAGGATGCATCACAAAGTTGATCATTGAACATTACCACATGAGTGTGAGTGTGATGCATGCTGGAATAGCACACACATTGACAGAGCTCAGGGAAAAATTTTGGATCCACAGGGGCAGAGTCATAACTAGGGTGTCAACTTTCCGTTTTCCGTTTTCCGTTTCCGCCTTCTGCAGGCAAATTTTTTTCCGTTTCCGTTTCCGTTTTCCGGCTGCTAAATTTTTTTTCCGTTTCCGTTTCCGTTTTTCCGGCTCATTTTCCGTTTTCCGGCAAATTTTTTCAGTTTTTCCGCCTTTTTCCATTTTCCGGTTCAATTGTCTGTTTTCCAACTTTTTTCCACTTTCCAGCTCAATTTTATTTTTTCTGTTTCAGCCAAACTGGTAAAAATGCATACAGGTTCTCAATATAGTGAATTTTTCCTATTTCTAGTGAGATTTCTGCAATTTTTTTTAATTTAGGTAAATTTCTGCAAATTTTTTTCCGTTTCCGGCAAAATTTCAGCAATTTTTTTCCGTTTCCGGCATAATTTCAGCAAATTTTTCCGTTTCCGTTTCCGTTTTCCGGCCTTCTATTTTTCCGTTTTCCGTTTTCCGGCAAGTGCAAAAAATTTTCCGTTTCCGTTTCCGTTTTCCGGCATGTGCAAAAAATTTTCCGTTTCCGTTTCCGTTTTCCGCCAAAAAGTTTTTGTTGACACCCTAGTCATAACACACAACATCATCAAACATTGTGTGGTGTCAAACAGAAAAGTCACAGGAAGACCATACAAGCAACCTGTGTATGGAACACTGCCACAGGAAAGGGCAGAGTTGCACAGATCATTTCACCATGTGGGCATGGACTACTTTCGTCCACTGTGGTATCAGGTGGTGGATGAGACAGAGCAGAAGGGACACAAAAAAGCATATGTCCTTAGGGTGTCAAATTTCTGTTTTCAGTTTTCCGTTTCCGTTTTCCGCAGGCAAAGTTTTTCCATTTTCCGTTCCGTTTTTGGCCACGTTTTTTTCCGTTTTTCCAGCTCATTTTCCGTTTTCTGACTAAATTTTCAGTTTTTCCACCTTTTTTCCATTTTCCGCCTCAATTTTCTGTTTTTCCGCCTCATTTTACATTTTTTGGCTCAACTTTCTGTTTACTGTTCTAGCCTAACTGGAAAAAAATTCATGCAGATTGTCAATTATGTAAATTTTTTCTGTTCGCAGCAAAATTTCTGCAAACTTTTCCCACTTCCAGCAAAATTTCAGCAAATTTTATCCATTTTCTGGCAAAATTTCAGCAAATTTTGACCGTTTCCATGCAAATTTCATTTTTCCGTTTCCGTTTTTCCGGCCCCTTTTTCCGTTTTCCGGCCACTAAATTTTTTTCCGTTTCCGTTTCCGTTTTCCGCCAAGTGCCATTTTTTTCCGTTTTCCGTTCCGTTTTTCGGCTGCTGAATTTTTTTTCCGTTTCTGTTTCCTGTAAAAAAAATTTTTTGACACCCTATATGTCCTTCTCATCACATGCCTCAGCACAAGAGCTGTACACTTGGAGCTTGTACCAAATATGACAGCAGCAGAAACTCAGATGGCATTCACCAGATTTGAAAGCAGGAGAATACACCTCACAAAATCTGGTTGAACAATGCACCACAATTCAAACAATTGGCCAGGAATCTGCCAAACATACAATGGAACTTCATCACTTCATTTGCACCATGGCAAGGTGGAGTGTTTGAGAGAATTGTTGGGATCATCAAACAACTCATGAAGAAAGCTCAGGCAGCAAATCACAACCCACTGTTGAGCTGGACGGAGCTCAGCACAATGGTACTAGAGGTGGAAAAGGTGTCAAACAGCAGACCACTGACATATGTGGGTGACACAATTGACACACTCCAAGTTCTGAGGATTAATATTTATGAAACATTAAAACATTCAAGGGATCGAGACCAACGATGGAAAGAACACAGAAATTGAACACAGAAACTCATTGAGTTTCTGTGTTTTTGTTTTACACAGAAACACGGAAACTCACAAATTTTGAAAAACTCAAAACTCTAATGAGTTGTTTTTGGAGAACACAGAAACACAGAAACACGGAAACACAGAAAAGTTTTTTGAGTTTTTTTCAGCGAAGTGGTTGAATTCACATGAATTCAGCTAAACTAATTAGACAAGTGAAGATATGCATGTATAGTATATGTAAATAATATGTACATAAATGTATTTATAATTTGTTATGGAACAAAGAAGAAATTAAAGATGGCATGCACAATTGCACATATCCTGGTGGAATTGACAATTTAAGTTTCAACATGTTTCAGTATACCATATTACCTCAAATTAACACCCCTCAAAATGGAATGGCATAATAATAAGCCCCCTCCAAATACCCCCCTCTGGGATGATGTACATGTATTATTATTGCTAATATGCATCGTAGCTACACAGACTGTACTAGATTGTGCAGCTATCTACACGTTTATTTGAAATATATCCTGTTTGTACATTTATAACCTGTTTTGGGTATGTAAATGCCTACTCTTTACCATGATCCTTATGCAATTTTCTGACAAAATAATAACCCCCCCCCCCTCAAATAAGCCCCCCTGTCGAAATTTGCTGGTGAAATAAACCCCCATTTCAAGGTAATACAGTAGTTGTAGTTAAAATCAATTCTGTAGCCTTCCATACAGTGCACATCCATTGAAGAATTTTGGAGTACTGCGTAAATTGTCATTTCTGGGCATTTTGTTGATGCTGGTGTTGTGATGTGGATGTCTTCATTGTGGACATTTTTATGGACTTTTTCGACACTTGAATGAATACACAGATGTTATGTGGGGCTAAAACATATGCAAAAGCTATATAGTATAAGAAAACCAGTGTTTCCACATCGGAATGCCATAAATCATAATTTTTTGGAAAAACTCGAGTTTTTTAGTAAAAAACTAAAAAAACTCGAGTTTTTACAAAAAACACAGAAATAAAAACAGAGTTACTCAAGTTTTTTTCGAGAAAAAAACTCAAAACACAGGAGTTTTTTTGAGAAAAAAACTCAAAACATTTCGGGTAAACGTAAATACGTTTTTGTAACACAATTTGAATTTAGAATTGTACCACACCTCAATGCCAGCTGCATACTGACGCCACAAATGTTTTTATGTGTGTAAAATGCTAATGTGCTGCGCTTACACAACTGCGTTGCTCAGATGGAATGAGCACAAAAATTCTCCACACAAAACTCATCCACAATTAAAAAGGGCACTGAACTGCTGATCAATTTGTGGCGGTGATTGTCACAGCGATGACATGCCATTTTGTCGCGGTGAAACCCGAAAACCAGGCGGTCACAATTACTGCGTCACCGCCACATTTTTCGTCACTGCTCTGAATCAAAGTCAAAATGGCGAAAACGCTTCTGTGAACAAACAAATCAAGACAAAGGACAAGCATCAATTGTGTCCAATTTTGAGGAACTAAAACCGGTATGCTCGGCGGACAGAACGCTATACAATGAATGCTACCATAATTTGATGAATGTGAATGTGGTGAAAAAATTGCGCACCAAATTCACCCAAAATAGGAGCAATGTTATCTTATGAGAAACCTTTTTGATGTCTGTTCGTTTATTCAGACGGGCTATGGTAGATTTCATTCTAAGGTGCACTGTCAGTCGACTAAAAGCGATATGTCATTGGATAAAAAAGGATAGAAAAAAGTACAAAGGATAAGCAATTGAACGAAAATGATCAAATACACTCGCGGGGAGTATATAAGCGAGCGTAGAATCCAAGTGAAATCATTCAGTCAGTGCACTGCACAATCACTTCACTCCATTCACTTGGCAACTCGAATAAAGTGTCCAACATGCAGTCCTACTTGCTGTTCGGCTTCGTGTGCGCCAGCACCATCGCTTTGGTTTGTTGCAGTTGATTTTTATGATTCTGTGCAAGTGAAAAGTGTGGTTTTTAATTAGCGAAAGATTTCTTTGCAATATCGTTTCCTGACTTCAACACCAATAAAAAAGTTTTCACAATTGAGAGTTTCGACATTGTTGCAGTTAAATGTTCCCCAAGTGTAGAAATACACCCACACAGTCACCCCCCCCCCAAACTACCATCAAACATTCAGCACTCAAATACCCCCCCCCCCCCCCGCAGGCATTCAGCGCGTCGTCGCAGGTGTTCGGGGGTGGCTACCCCTACGCCGGCCACGGAGTCGGCTACCCGGGGCTGGTGCCCGCTGCACATGGAGTCGTCGCCTCCAGCGTGTTGGCCACTTCCGGACGCAGAGTCATGTACCAGGTTGGCACCGTGCCAAGGGCGGCTGGGGCTGATTGGAGGTGGAGAGTGTGGTGATAAATATATCCAAAAAAATTGGCAAAAAAAAGATTAGCAACTTTCAACGCCATTTCCTCCTCCTTTCTTTTCTCCTTTTAAATAACCAATTGCCTTACAATAAATCCCACATGATGAGCATCTCCACCCATTTCCCCTCGCACACCCTCCCCGACCCTCCAATGCAGGGCTCGCCCTACTTCTGGTACGACAACGCGTGGTAAAGTGCCGGCTAATATAATTGAGCTTTCGGCTCGAAATCACGATATCGTTAAATTACTCACCCCCTAAGCGAAGCTGGGCCCTGTGGCCCGGGTTGGAGTTAGCCCCAGGTGTTGTCTACTCGCACCCCCGGGGGGACCCCTGTGGCTGCACCCCCTCAGCCACAGGGGCGCCCCCCATAAAATTTTTTCATTTTTTGCCTGGCCAATATAAATGAGCTGTTAACGGACATTTTTTTTGCGCGCTTTACACACAATGTGTAAAGCGCGCAAAAAAAATGTCCGTTAACAGCTCATTTATATTGGCCGGGCAAAAAATTAAAAAATTTTTACGGGGGGCGCCCCTACGGTCACATCAGAGCAGCCACGGGGGTCCCCCCAGGGGTGCTTCTAGTAAAGTCCTGGGGGCAGTTGCATATTGGGCCGCTTGGCCCAAATCCTCTTGGGGCATGAGTTATATATGTTTAAAAACGGATGTTGTGAAAAGCTCAATTATATTAGCCGGCTCTTTACTACCCCACGGGCCGGCCCTGCCCCACCGGCTTCCCCCCAGTGAGGCCCCCGGTGGCCGTGCAGAACGTGCAGCAGGTCACCCAGACCCAGGGTCCGTTTGGAGGAGTTGTAGGTTCTTATAGGTTGTAGGTTGTGCTAGGGTGCGGTAGGGTGGTTGTGATTGTTTTCAGGTAGCATTTGTCAACAAGAAATTGGAGCAGTTGCTTGACAAAGATGATGAAAGCGGGTCTCATCCACATGCCAAAAACAAACAAAAAACATTGAATTTCATTCTGACAGCATCAAATCTTAGTGGGTATCTACACTCCTCCCCACAGTTAACACTGTCAAAACCAATATCAATCCCTGACCCAAATCGCAGCTCTGGCCAACGGCGCCTACCCCAACGCGCACGGCTACGCTGGCTACCCCGGCTACGGTGCCTACCCCGGCTACGCGCGCTACGGTACCTACGGCGGTCTCGGTGGTGCCTACGGTTCCTATGGTGCCTATGGTGCCTACCCGTACGGTGCCTATGGTGCCTATGGTGCCTACCCGTACGGTGCCTATGGTGCCTACCCCGGATACGGAAGCTTCTACAACAACAACCCGTACCTGCGTTTCCCCTTCAAGAACGCCAAGAAGGACAAGATGGACTAAACGATTTTGTGATTGCGACAATTTATTTTGAGTTGCTTTTGTGTGGGTCGAACGTGAAGTGATTTATTCCGAAAAATTCCAGCTGAATAACGAATGAAATTTGGAATTACAACTACCTACTGGTTGTACAACTTTGTAAAAGATATACACCTTCATCAAAAGATATAGGTACACCTACAATTCCTGCCTTCACAACTATTATTTGAACGCGGGACTTCATTTTACGCACAATTTTCCTATGTAAATAGATAGGTAAAACTTATACAAACCGACTGAACCATTTCAAATTCAAAGGGCAGCACTTCCGACTGAGCGCGCAATTTCACAACCATTGTGGATCAAAAACTTGTGTATACTCCAGCAACATTCACCTTGCACGCGTGGTTCTTCCTGGAAGCGTGCCAACTATGCTTAACCCATGCCACATTCATAAAAAGTTCATATTCATTCATGTTATAACATGAAACAGCATCGTGTTCATGGCAACGATTTTTTATCTTTTTACTAAAATCACATGCTTTAATTATCATTGGCACACTTCCATCCAACATGAGACATAAATCAGTGCGAGTGCAGAGCATCAAGTCCGCTGGGTATAGATTCGGATCAGTGACCGATAAAGGATAAAATTTAATTATTAAGGACATAGTTCATTAATCGCCCCCTTGAAAAAGGACTCCACATGGGTGGGGGAATACAAATTCCCTCGAATAACTCCCACATGCGTCCATGACTGTACAACAACGACGGAAAGCACACAAAAAAATTTTTTCCACAGAAATACAGAAACTTGCAAATTTGAAAAACTCAAAACACAAATACACAAAGTGCTGGAATTGTGCCAAATGCATAGGAAAAAAATATCAGCAGACGCTGATACATTTTGATTACATTTTGAAGTAAAAATGCTAGAGATAATTAATAATTGCATTTTAATCCGATTTACTGCATTGTTTGTAAAAAAAATCAGTGTATAATCAAGTCTTTAATTGCACTATAATGTATTTATTTCCTGCTCTAACTGAACTATACTACCAGCTGCACTTAAGGTGAATGGTGACTGGTTTTCACTGAAGGTGACTCTTAAATATTAAAAATGTGAGCCATGAATAGACTGCGTGAATGAGTAAAAAAGTGCACAGTTGCCATATGTGTATATTTTTGCCCTGTTTCCCTGTTTCTATTGCCAAATATCACATTTTTTATACCGAAAAACATGAAAATAACACATTTACAATTTTCTATATTATAGTGTGAAAGCCACACTTCACTGAAAATGTTACATTCACCCAGTGTGAATTTTTCTGCCGACAAATCAATATCCCTTACGTGTAAATAATATTCACACAAAAATTTTTGTCGGCGCGCCTGTTGTGTGTTACTCAATAATCGACTTGTGTTGCCGAAACCCATTCATGTGTGATTTTTTGTGTGTGATTGACCTCCCAGGCAAAATAAACAGATGGTGGGCGATCGAAAAATAGCTGTAATTGTCAGGAGTATTTATGTGTGTGATGGGTGAATGTGATAATGTGTGAATTCTGCTGCAACGCTGGCTGTGACAGTCTGGAATGGAACAAAATTTAAACACCAATGTGCTTATGAATTCCAAGGTAAATATGCTGGCAGCATCAGTAGACTGAGTATCATCATAGAAGAATATCAGAGTGCATATTCAGTGACACACATAAATAAATGGCCTGCAGACACTGAATGTGTACCACAGGATGCATTTTATGTTGATCAGGGTGCAAGTGTTCCTGCAATTCAAAACAGAGCTAAAAGAATTCACAGTATACAAGTCAGAAACTGACAACAACACAATCATTCAGATTTTTAATGCACCAATTGAAGCTGTGGAGTTGGGGAAAATTCAATACACAGCTCAAAAGATTCTTGAAATGGAGAAAAGTGAATTTGGACTGGTATGGCAACAGATGTGCACAATGAAGCAAAGTGAATTGGATATGATCAGACAATTCTTCAGATTGAATCCAACAATGCGCATCAGAGCATTGATGGGCAGAGAAGATGTTCATGCAGAATGGGTTGGAGAAGCTGTAATTTTCTGGGAGTGCAAGAAAGTAAAACCAATACAAGTGCACTTTGCTGGAAAGTATGAAGGGACCTGTTACAAGTACACCCCAGTGCAAATTGAGCCAGGTGGACAACCGTACTTCATCAGTCCAGGTAGCTCAGACCTCCTGCAGCATTCACCAACAGAGGACTGCAGACATGCCACTCCACACTATTTCCAACTGCATAATGGTGAATGGACAACAGCAAATGGACCAGGACATGTACATGTATCAACATTGCCAATTGAACTGACATGGAAAGGAAAATGGACAGCCGTCACACTCAATTGATCAAGCATAATCCACATCAGCTTGGCCAACAACTTCCTCATAGGAATAGGCAGCGTAAGTGCTTGTACGCTTGTGAATGTCACAAGGGGAATTTTTGGTGTCACAAGCAGAAATTTCACTGTCACAGTGTGACATTCACAAGCATGTATTGTACAAACAAGAGTTAAAGCACAAAATTAGCTCAAAATCGCTAAAATTTGCTCCATTTTGCCAATTTTCACCTTTATAATCACTATTTTCATTGATATGAGTCAGTCTACGAGTCAATAGCCACTCCAGGAACAAAAGCTGGACACCGAAAAAAAAATGAAAATTGTGAAAATGGTCCTAAGGTACTCCAATGGGTCCAGTAAGTTATGCAATACATGTAAAAATTTCATTCGTATATATCGCATATACTTGAAAGTGAATATTTCCAAAATGGGGCATTTCTGACATAATTTGCTATCAATACATAATAGCTATATTTTATACCATTGGAAAGCTGAAATTGTGAACTTTCATTATCCACTGCTGACCAGTAGGTTCAATGTCAAAAGTTTATACATAAGGTTTCAAAATGTACTGCATGAACTAATCTGGGTCAATCAAATCGCATGTGAGGCCAAAACTAAGGAGACGTAACGGCTATATTTTATACCGTTGCGAAGCTGAGAACCTCCTCTTTCAGAATCCACAGCCT
>CAXIWS010000445.1:0-10907 GCA_964036195.1 Sphaerolaimus hirsutus
TATGAACGCGTTCAACGCGTTAATGATGCAAACACGCTGTACCAGTTTTCGAAAACACGCGCGCCAAATACTTGTTTCGAGGTTGAAAAAAGGCGGTTGGCACTTTACTTGGCCCCAGTGTTACCGGTATGCATTTTGACATCACATGACATTCAAAATTATTTACGTGAGATGACGCCGTCTTTAGAGATGGCCGCACACCCGCCGTTTTCCATGTCTGTGTGCTCCCCGAGCCACGGGACACCCCGAAGGGAAGTTTGTGTGAACAGCGATACCACTGAGATTCTTTCAGACGAACTGCGTAACCTCCAGATGCGCTTTCAAGCTTTACAGGAAAATCACACACGGTCAATCCACCCGGCAGTCAATAGCTCGACGGCAGCGCTTCCAACAGCGATTTCGCCGCCACTCCTCACGGCCACTCCGCCGCCAGCATTCGCTGCTAAAACCATGCCACCGCTACTTGATGCCAGCGCCGAGCCAGGGCTCAAGTCGAGCGACCCCTGGATGCTGAAAGATTTGACAAAATTGCCCGGTTTGGTTATGGAAAGTGGCAAAACTGAATTGCTACAATACTGGATGTTGGCCAAACCGCACATTTTAGATAAAATCCCATCCTACTCTGGCAAATTAGACACGTTAACATTCGCGGAATGGCGCTGGATAGTTCAAATGGCTAGTTTATCGGTAGCAAACACCGATCTAATTAATCAGTTTTGGATAGAAGTGTTTACAACTAAATTGAAAGGTGATGCGTACCGTGTCCTGACAACAATTACGACCCCTGAAAACTTATCAAACCCAGCGCAAGTATTGGAGGAATTGAACTCAATTTTCAAAGATACAAAGAAACTGTATTCTTTTTCTGAATGGGAAGCAGCGGCTATGCTGCGTAATGAAACTTTCCTCGATTTCTACCTTCGCCTATTGTCTAAAATGCCGGCGGAGTACAAAGAATCTGTGAATTTTGACCGCAAACTGGTGGACAAGGTAATTTCATTGAAATTATGGAACAAATTCGACGAAACTTGCTATGATAAGTTCGTAGTGGCGAATTTCCGTAATGCAGCGAAAGTAAAACAATTACCCTTAATCCAAACCATGCAACTTCTAGAGGACTATTTCATTAGTGTCAAAAAGGCGCCCACAGCGACTAATGCAATGACTAATAATCGCGCACCTGCAAATAGTCCCCGCGTCAACCCAGTGCGATTCTCGGTGAAAAAACTAATGGCCGATAATGCGGCAGACCCCTGGTGCCCAAGACCAAACCATTCTGGACACCGGTCAAGTGAATGTCGGGTGACCTTGCAACAAGGACCAACAGCCGACACTGCAACACTGACACACGCCCCGAAATCGGAAGGATATGGGCAAGTAAGACGCTATGGCCCCCCCCCACACTTCAGAGACGGCATTGCCCCGGACCCCTGCCCCTGCATTTGCCAAATTGGGTTACACCCCCGCCCTGCCCCTGCCCCTGTTACACCGCGTCGCCCGGGAAATCTTCCGACGGCAGATTGGAGAAACACTGTCACCCTCTATACAAACTCCGAATTTGAATCACATAATGGGCTGGCAATGTACAACACCACAGTCCCGCATGACACAAAATGTCATGCGTATTTGACTGTGTTCAACGCAAGTGACACGCCTGTCGAATTGCCCAAAGGCCACCATTTGGCACATTCAGCACTTGTGCATAAAGATACGCTATTCAAGCCAAGTGCCAACTTCAGCAAAATATTGACGTTTGAAGGCAAAAATCTTTTGCTGGGAGAGCACATGTCGCCCACCACTGAACAAACCGAGCTCATGTCAGACAGATGCTATAAGGCAGTGACTATGCCGCAACCCCCGAATGAAGACTCCAGCACGGCAGAAACACAACTGCTTCCCATTACGACCGAACAGCGCGTTGAGTTTATTTTGGCTAATCTACCCAGCAAGGATCGGATCCCTCTCATGACGGAACAGTCACAGATTTTCTATGATTTATTGGCAGAATTCCACAACATTTTTTCATGCACCGACTACGACGTCGGCTGCACCCCATTGGTTTCACATGCAATACTTACAGACCCCAATCACCCTCCTATAAAGCAGGCACCGCGGTATGAGCCTACTTTTAAACGAGAATTCATCAACAAAACAATAAAATCCATGCTGCATGAGGGTATCATAGAGCATTCTGATGGGCCTTGGGCGTCACCCATCACAATCGCTCCGAAGGGTCCCAGTGATTGGCGCTTTTGCGTCAATTTTAAACTAGTCAACCTCATTACAAAAATTGATTCTTACCCCCTACCCAGAATAGGAGAAATTCTTGCAGAGTTCGCTGGCCGCAAAGTTTTCACGGCAATTGACATCCGTCACGGCTACTACAACGTGCCCCTGGCGGACGAGGAGTCCAAGGAGAAAACTAGCTTTGTGTGTAGCTTAGGGCAGTTCAGATATACAAGAATGCCATTTGGATCATGCAACTCTGGAGCTACTTTCCAACGTCTCATGAACTGTATGCTGGTTGATTTGAATGAGGACTTATCACGCGCATGGGTGCGCGCTTACGTCGACGATGTCTTGTGCTGTTCCGACACCGTAGATGAACATTTGGGCCACTTGCGACGTTTATTTATGTGGCTTCGGTGGGCTAACCTGTGCATGCAACCAAAAAAATGCAACATCTTCACAACTACATTAAAATACCTTGGACACCAAATATCTGCCCAAGGAATTGCTCCAGTGCCCTCTCGCGTGGAGGCAATGACCTCTTTGCCAAAAGTACATACCAAACAGGAACTGCGCCAGTTTCTCGGTAAATGTGTATACTATTCTCATTTTATTCCTAGTTACAGCCGAATTTCTGCTCCATTATATGCGGTATTGATAGGCCGCATACCCAAACATGGAGAGACGCCTTTCGAATGGACGGAGAGCATGTTGGATGCTTGGGCGACGTTAAAATACTGTTTGGCGACACCACCAGTCTTGGTACACCCGGTGCGCGATAATAAACCATTCTATTTGGAGACCGACGCCAGCGCCACAGGGCTGGGGGCAGTGCTTTCGCAGTATGGAGATGATGGACACATGCATCCGATTTCATTCATCTCAAAACGACTCACACACCCCCATTCAACATTTTCAGCGGCAGAATTGGAGGCACTGTGCGTGGCATGGGCTGTTCGCCGCCTGGCCGATTTTGTAGAAGGTCAACAGCTTATTGTTATCACAGATAATAGCGGAATACAACAGGCGTTACGCTCACCGCATCACCATAAATTGGAACGCTGGTCTATCTTCCTAAGTGATAAAATCACCAAATTCATCCACCGACCAGGTATTCAAAATACTGTAGCGGACGCACTTTCTCGCAATCCCATCGATGAACCACAGTTTGGGGTAGAAGAACTGGCCGAGGGAACAGACTTAGTTAAAGGATTCGCCGCGAACATGATTTCCAAAGGCGTCAACTTTCCAGGTGACATGCATGTAAAAAAAACAGTGTCCTTAACACAAAAAATCAATTGGCGACAAATTCAAGAAAATGACCCAGAACTCAGCACCATTTTGAGCCAGTTACACGCTGACCCCGCGGCGATACCGGGCGCCCAGGTTATTGATGGAATATTGTATCACAAAGTGATGGGCAGTGACAACGAATATGCGATCTGGCCACCGAAAACTTGGCAAGACGCTTGTTTAGCACAAGCACACTTTGGCATCTATGCCAGTCATGGCGGCCAGGCCCGAACATTGGAATTGTTATGTCGTTATTTTTCGTGGCCCACCTTGAAAGAGGATGTTTTACAATTCTGTACAAATTGCACCAATTGTATGCAATTTAAAAAACATAGATTGCACCCCGGTCCAATCGGGGCAGTGGAAACACCTTCGCAGCCGTTTGAAGTACTCCACATCGATACTATGCAATTTGAACACAATGACAAAAAATCAAAAATTGTAGTGGCGGTCGATGCATTTACTCGCTATGTAGTTGCATTCCCAATCTCTTCTCTGAATGCAAACACAGTCGCTCGAGCAGTATTAACCCGTGTTTTCCTCATTTTCGGTGCACCACGGCTATTGGTGACCGATCAGGGAACTGAATATGTCAACTCTAGCTTTCGCGACATGTGCACAAAATTTGGTACAGCACACTCCCCCACCTTATCACATAACCCAGCAGCCAATGGGATGGTTGAATCTGTTAATGGCCAAATTCGGGAGATTTACGCCATTTTGAAGAAAGAATATCCAGCATTGCATTGGCGAGACTTGTTGCCAATGACTATTTTAAAACACAATTTGGCATTCAATCGGAACACTTCTTGTTGTCCGTTCTTTTTGGCATACGGATTTATGCCACACTGGAACCTACTGTATGTCGCCGCTAGAAATTCTGATGTGCAAGCGGTACGTATGGCAGCAAAGACACATAGTGACAGGAATCGATTGCTTTATAAACAATATCTAGATAGCAAACATACTATATTGATTGCACCGGGCGATTTGGTGATGGTGCGTAATTTGTCACCAAATCGTACATTGCCGAAATTTACAGGGCTGTTGAAAGTTCTGGACGTTAACGGACCTACTGTAATTGTAGAGTACAATAATTCAGCGTGCAAAGTTCCTCATCGCTTTTGTTGGAGGTTAAATACGCTGTCATAATTTACCAGTAAACACGCACTTACTAGTTATCATTTATTTCCACGCATTCCATTATTTATTCTTTTAAATCATCACAAAACTCTCCATTGCGATTTCACCAGCCACCCTCCTTTGCACAAAACACCTGTCAACGTAATAAATAAAATGTTTATCAACTGGTTGGGGTGGCTAGCGTTTTTGACACTTGTCAGGGCAGGTAAAGACGACCATAAAAGCCCAAAAGATCCACTCACTCCTGTCTCGGCCGCTTCTTCCGCCCTCGATGTACGCGTCCGCGACGATGACGAAGATAGTGACGCAAATGCCACCGAGCCAATGGATTCTACACAAAATGGGCATTTATCGGCGGGTCTCTGTTTGGAGCAGCAACCAAGTACCAGCAGTGCTCCGCAGTTGCCACGTCTACCTGATGGCTCTATCGATTATGAAGCTCGCTATCGCCAGGTTTTATTTACCATGCCATTCATTTTTGAACGACGCATGTGACATTCTAACATTCACGATTTTCCACAATTTTCTGCAATTTTGCAATTTTGCAATTTCTATTGATTCGAGTTGACACTTTTACATTACTACAATGGGCAACTGTAGCTATTTGAATTTGAGCGTACAGATACATGTCGCGTATGTAACTACCATCTTGAACACACGCAGGACATGGGCACTTTAACGGAGCGTTATACGGCCCTACAAGCGGCATTCGAAACAGCACGTGACAATGCAGATGAGCGCCATCACGCTGTTCAGGGATATAAAGTAAGTCAAGCTACCGGTATGGTCATTCGGGCGCGGTCTTTGTTCGGTTCTGAGTACGTTTTGGTGGCAGAATATATGTGAGCTTAATACATGTGCTGACAAAATACCGGCTATAATTTGACATAAGACTAATGACATTACGTGGCAGAATTCATTCACACTTGACGGTACAACCCCCTAGTTGAATGTCATTGAAGCAGGCCGAATGTGACCGTCTGCACCGCGATTTGACTGAGTCTCAACGCCTGTGCCAGGAACAAGCTGCTACAATTGCGCAAAATTCACAAGAACTTGAGCAATTGCGATCGGAAACGACACGCCGCGTGGACGCTGCTTCTATTGCGGCTCAGACCGAAACCTCAATATTTTCAACGGTACCGTTTTGACATTTTTCCAGGTACTTAGTCTAATTGCAGCGAAAATCTTGTCAAATATTATAGTTGGCAGATGATGTACCTTGACTTTGAGGTGGCATAATTCTTCGCGACACGTTAAATATTCCGTTAAAATAATTCCCGCTAAATAATTCCGCTGGTTAAAAATTTCACTAAGAATTTATTTCATCCATTTAATAAATGAACAACCCCATTCTACAGCGCCGCGCCTTCGATATGGACGATCAGCATACGCTCTACCGACGCGCAGACCACATGCCTACTCAGACACCTCAGAACTCTTTGGCACCGAACCCACCAGAAATTCGCCGCCACCGCTTTTCGGAACCCATGAGTGGCGTCGCAGAGCCCGAAGACCACCCTGCACCTGCTCAGCGTGATACCGTGCCTGCCACACCTGTTTTGCTTCGCCGTCGCATGCGCGCTAGACGCCCCGCACCTGACTCTGTGTACCGCAACACAGCCGCGCGCGTTACTCGCCATCCCAGCGCACGTGCTTACTCTAATGCGCACCGATATGACCGCCGCCGCCGTGAAACTGCTCACGCTCACCCGCCTCATATCGCTAATTCAATCTCATTTTGCTACTTGCCGGCCCCCGTGTTTCGTTTGCTTTTAGGGGGGATGAAAAAGGTTTTTGATAAAGGTTTTGATTGGTGATTTGTTGGTGATTAGGCCCTTTTGGCCAGGGTTAAAGGGGGGAATATGTTGAGTTTCCCTTGCCGCGCGCTTAGTTGATGCTTCTTCTTGTTGTTCTATTTAAACTTTATTCGCACGTACTTGAAGGATCGCCATAAACACATCGAACATCATCTAAATCTATTGGACCCCACGCACCCAACATTGCTGATGGGTTCTTCAGCGGGCACTGCTATCACAAGTTTTTCGGCAGGGCCGCAGCCCAATTCCAGGGAGTTTTCCTCACTGGGCACGTCTCTGCCATGCATCACGTTTTTAGAATACATAAGTGAAGATTTTTCTAAGTCTCTGATTTTGCTATCATTTTTTACTATCAGACGAGGACACCACAACCCTGTGGCATAGTAATTTCTAGAACAAGTTGTGTACATAGAGAGCATGTTTGCAAGCATACGATCCAACAGTTTTTATTCCTCTGAAAATCGTAAATTGGAAAACAGTTTGACTAACAAAATCGCCTCCAATCTGTCAGGATGTGGAGTAGTACTGTAAACGCGCCCCCTCGGATGCCTGGTTTTTTTCCAAACCAGACGCAGGGCTGTTTTTTTGTCCGCTGGCATTTTCTGGATTGCTTCCTGTAAATATAGAGATTTTGTCAAATCGAAGTGGCTATGGTAAGGTAGTCTATGTTGCCAGTATAATGTCAAGATCCCTCGCAACGTGTCACAGTAGGAGTATATTGAAAAGCAAGTCACCTCACATTTTTCTTCGTCGGCGATCAACAAAATTTCGGCGGTGTCATTATTGTCTGGCAATGGCTCTTCAAAAGTACTTGTGGAGCCTTTTGTCGAACGTGTGCGTCTTTTGGGGGGTTCTTCCATAATGTTAGTAATAAATAGGATTAGTATTCTTCCGGCCGCGCCTGAGTGTATGGGGAAGATTTTGAGTGATTTGGCCAAGTGCCAAAAGTGTCGAAAATTTGGCGAGAGGTTCCCCCCTTGTGGTCGTTTTAGGAAAACAGCTGTGCACACCAATTGCACTTAGTAAATGGTCGATATGCTCGTATTTGAGCTTCATGGGAGATTCGAAACCCAGTATGGGTAGAGCCAAGTGTTTTTGGCTAGCCAAGTGTTTTTGGCTCAGTGCCATAGTGGCACAATCGGAGTATTTACCGACTACTGACGTCTGTCTGTCCTCTTTGGACATTCGACAGTCATCACGGGCGGTCAACTCGACCGCCCTACACCAACTCGCCCAAAATCTACTCGATTTGGGCCTATACAGCGTTGTTGTACCGTCGTAACCAAGATATTCGGAAATTTCTTTTTTTCCATTTTTACATAAAAGCCTACCGTATTTCCTCGAAGTACCCCCCGGGGGGTGATTGTTTCATAGTGGTCCCGAGTAGTGATGTTAAAGGCACCGGGAAAAATGGCACCGCACCGCACCAGCACCTTTGCCAACGCATGAAAAGGGCACCTGGCACCCTGGGGCACCGACCAGAAAATGGCACCGCACCGCACCGGCACCGGTGCCTTTTGGAAAAAATAGCACCGGCACCGAAGGGCACCGGCGGGTTGCCGGTGCTAGCACCGAAAGGCACCGCACCGGGCTGGAATTTCTGAAGTAAATATCGGGCAGTTTCTCAGTGGTCTCACCTTTGGAAGTGCATATTTCCATGAATTTTCAACCGATTTTGATGGTTGAGCACTTAAAATGATCAGAATGATGTGGCAATCACTTTTATGAAGCAATGACAATGATTACAAATGAAAGATAGAATATTTAATTCACTACAATGTCAATAGCCACTATTGTCTACTGATATCGGGGTCGTTGCTGTACAGAGAATGGAACTATACTCTGTCATGAACTGACAACAAATTTGGAACAAACTGTAAGAGAAGTACAATATATAAATATGGTTTAAAACTCAACAAAATGTTAGATTCGCTCATCAGATGACGTATCGGGTATAATGGATTTCACAGTAGGTATATTTGTTTGGGAGGGAGGTTTACAAAATACCGTATTTCCTCGAAATACCCCCCCCCCCCTCGAAATACACCCCTCAAAATGGGCACTATAAATTTGTGGTCCGGGAAATGCATAACAGACGTTCAAAACGCTTACGGTGTTACGTTAGAACATCGTTTATACCATCTACATCCTTATATAAGGCTGTAAAAAATTATAAATGGTGGTTATTGTTGCATTTTTCACGTTTTTCTCTCAAAATTGTCACTCTGAAAAAATAAACCGCCCGGGGGTAATTCGAGGAAATATGGTAGGCAAAAATGGTTGGGTAAATATACCGCTGTTTTTTGAAATATGAATAAGCACATACTATGGACAAAATTGCACAGCACATGAAGCCTTGGCCGGTGCCTTTCCCGGTGCCTTTTACTTTGGCCCTGGTGCTAGCACCTTTGGCACCGACAAAAAAATGGCACCGCAGGTGCTATTCTGAAAAAAATGGCACCGCAGGTGCTATTCTGAAAAAAATGGCACCGGCACCGGCATGGCACCCCTGAAAATTGCAATGGCACCGCACCAGCACCGGTGCTGGTGCCCTTCGGTGCCCAGCACCGGGGCACCGGTGCCCCGGTGCCTTTACATCACTAGTCCCGAGAGGGGGGGGGGGGGGTTAAACGAAGAGGGGGTATTTCGTGGGAGGATTATTATTTTGCCAGAAATTTTTTCAAACCTAGTACAAAATCGTCGTTTGTGATGTACACTGGTTTAGGAAAATGCATCAATAACTGACATGTATAGACTCCTGTAGACTAATAGTAAACACCTTCCCGGACAAGTTCACCACTCACTTTTTTATTTCACTTCGAACGCAATATCTCCGTCCATGGGGGTGTTATAAGGCTGAAACTTTGTATATATAAAGTTGTAAGACCCCCTTACTCCCCAACAATGGGGGGAGGTGCGGCGACTCACTACAGGGTGGGTCGCCCTATATGCAACAATTTTTGTGGCGTTTTTGGTGTCCCAAGCAAGTTCACCACCCACCTGATTAGCTACACTTTGAAGGCTATATCTCCAGCTGTGAGGGCAATAGAAAGCTGAAATTTGGGGGATGTCTTGCCAACAATCCCCCTCACAATACACCAGTGGGGCGGCTGCCGATGACCCACTAAAGCATGGGTCACTGCATATAAAGTTGATGATTTTTTTAAGAACAGCCCAAGTGTCAGAAACAAGTTTGCCACCCAACTGCATTACAAAAAAATGTTGTGCGAACATACCTGATATAACATTGATTCAGATTTGAACCCTGATTCTGCTCATAAAATTTTTTTCAGTAGGGCACCCACCCTGTCCCATAAACAGCAGACTGAAAATTTCACTTTAAACCAATTTTTTGTATCACACTTAAAAAGTTGGTTTACAAAGTTCACTAGGGGAGGGTCTAAGGTTCAAAGTTATGTAAACAACATAACCTCTAAAATGCTTCTATAAGGAAATTTATTTGGGGTGAATGAAAAAGTGAAAATTGTGTCAAATTTTGTTCCTGAAATAACATCATTTTGACATCATAGAATTCACCCCAAGTAAATTTCCTTATGGAGGCATTTTAGAGGTTATGTTGTTTACATAACTTTGAACATTAGACCATTCTCTAGTGAACTTTGTAAACCAACTTTGTAAGTGTGAAACAAAAAAATGGTTTAACGTGAAATTTTCATTCTACCATTTATGGGACAGGGTGGGTGCCCTACCAAAAAAAAAGTTTTTGGCTGAAATAGTGTTCCAACCCGATTCAGTTTTATATTAGGTATGTTGTTGCAACGTTTTTTCAATGCAGTTGGGTGATAAACTTGTTTTGGGATACTTGGGCTGTTTTTAGAAAATGGTCAACTTTATTATGCAGTGATCCATGCTTTAGTTGGTCGTTGGCAGCCGCCCCACTGGTGTACTGTGAGGGGGGTTGTTGGCTAGACATCCCCCAAATTTCAGCTTTATACCACCATCACAGCTGGAGATATGGCTCTCGTAGTGTAGCCAATCAGGTGGGTGGTGAACTTGTTTGGTACACCAAAAACGCCAAAAAAATTGTTGCATATAGGGCGACCCATCCTGTAGTGAGTCGCCGCACCTCCCCCATTGTTGGGAAGTAGAGGGGTCTTACAACTTTATATATACAAAGTTTCAGCTTTATAACACCCCCATGGACGGAGATATTGCATTCGAAGTGAAATAAAAAAATGGGTGGTGAACTTGTCCGGGAAGGTGTTTAGTACGTAGATCATATAAACACTTCTAACGTGATTACGACATTGTTTTAACGTGTGTTCTGCAGTACGCAGAACACAAACTGCAGTGTTTGTCATGTACGTTCTCTTTACACTCAATCTGGGGGGTATTTCGAGGGGGGGGGGGGTGATTGTTTCATAGTGGTCTCGAGAGGGGGGGGGGTCAAACGAAGGTGGG
>CAXIWS010000446.1:0-27908 GCA_964036195.1 Sphaerolaimus hirsutus
AAAAATGCCTATCCCAATCCCGATCCCGATCCCGTGACCCCAATCCCGGCCAATCCCGATCCCGATCCCGATCCCGAAATCTCAAAAAACCAATCCCGATCCCGATCCCGATCCCGAAACCCCAATCCCGATCCCGATTCCGATCCCGAAATCTCAAAAAGTGAATCCCGATCCTGATCCCGATCCCGAAAAGTCAATCCCGTTTGAACCCTAGCACCCTTCCAAATTATGTTTAATAAAAAATGGAGATATACAAATGAAAGAACATGTAAAAATAACCTAAGTTTATGATGGAAACTTTTTTCATACCACTTCATCTGAGTCTTCAGAGTGGGCTTGTCTGCAGTGGTGAGACGGGTGTCGGGCTGTTTCAAACTGTTGTGGCAAAAATTGGCAGACCTACTTTTTCTATTTTATTTTTGTAAAATAAACTATGCAATTGGGCACAGTTTTTGCAAAAAAAAGCTAAGCTCTCAATTACAAACTGAAAATTTGATGCCATTTTCAAAATTTCAGCCATCATTTTCGTTGAGAAAAAAAACATTTGATGAAACTAGTTTGTATGGGCCAATTAATCTCCACAACTTTCTTAATGAAAATACAAAATATTATATTGATAGATAAAGTCAAACAAAAGTTATGAATTTCCAAAAAACAGCCTGAAAAATGGTGACTTTTGACTTTGATCAATTTTTTTCAGTAGGAAGATGACATTTCCGGATATATGCATGGAAGGAAATTTTAAGTTTCTAGTTATGGAGATTCCAAATCCATGAAAAAAAACGCAAATTTTTTTTTTGTAACAAGGGAGGTTTGGTCCTTAGGCGAAGCGAGTCTTAACTTCTCAATTCTCATTTTACTTCACTTTCTATTGTTTACTTCTCATTTGACCTCTCACTTCTTTTACTTTACTTTGAACTGTTCACTTCCTATTTTACTTAGCTTTTCACTTTTTGTCATTTTACTTATCCGTTCACAAATGGTTTTCAACTTCGGCACGTGTGGAATTGGCGCTAGGAACCTGGAAAACTTAACAAAAAACATTCATGTATCATGAGTAGTTTGAATGTGAAACACTAGATAAATATAAACTGTTTACAGCCAACAAAGCAGCTCTTGGTGCACTGTTTACTGTAGTAGTCAGATTTCAAATATTGACACAACATTTTTGAACACACATAATTTGCATTTTTCCAGTGAGAGCACACAAGCAGACATTTCAAGAGGGAGGTGAGGTGGGGATTCACACACAGTTTCATTTGTAAAGTCAGTTACCTGAATAGAAGGGATTCAAACAAAACTCATATAAGGCACTTCAGAAATCTGAGTCATTTGATAAATAATCATGCGTTGAACTTGAAAGCAATGCATTGTGGCCAACAGTATACAGTAATTCCTTGAAATATCTCAATTTACCTAAATAACCACCGCATACCCACAAAAACAGCGAAAAAATGGCCATAAATCTTGCCACAATGTGCGCCATAGCAATGGCACTGATACCGCCGGCACTTGGTGGAAACATTCGACTGCTGGGCATGACGCTGCCAGTGAAAGTAGAGTGGGCCCAGACCGGAATGCTGGTGCCACTCCCGGACCCTGTAAAATATCTTGTAAAATGTGAAATGTAGTGCGAAGTGTTAAAAAGCCATGTAAAATGTCCTGGAAAGTGGCAAACGTTCGTTTGCTATTTTCCAGGTATTTTCCATGACTATTGACACTTTGCATGACATTTTACATTTTACACGGCGTTTTGCAGAGTCTGGGGGTGTCCCTGGGCTTGTGCCCACACGCGGCGACATGCATGCGCCACAGCTTGACCGAATTTTATCAAATACAACGCAAAATGTACCGCGTGGATAAAAGGACAGATAAAGCTTATGCCCGGAGGATTTGCATACCCAGAGGTGTGAACCAGTTCTGCCAGTAAGTGCGGGGTGTCAAGTTTGCAATGGCGATATTTTTAACTGGTTTTATTCGATGATCATTTTTAAATGAATATTCTTGTAATCAAAATAAGTCAAACTAGGGATGGCAAAACAACGTTTTTCAACGATATTTTACGTCAGCTTCTATAGCTAGCATCACATGAGCAATATTTTTAAGCACTAAGCCAAAAAATAGGCAATGCACCATAGTAGTGATGGAATGGCGCCATGGCGCTGGCGCCATTTGAGGGCGCCAAAGGGCGCCGCGCCATGGCGCCATTGGCGCTTGGCGCCCTTTTTCTGTGGCGCCCTTGGCGCCTGGCGCCCACATTCTGAAAGGCGCCATGGCGCCCTTGGCGCTTGGCGCCCTTTTTCCGTGGCGCCCTTGGCGCCTGGCGCCCTGCTTTTAAAGGGCGCCAAAAAGGCGCCAGCAGGGTTTCAAGGTGAGTGCTGTATAAATGGAAAAAAAGATGAAAAATGCATTAATGGATGATCTGAATTCGCCATAAAAATGGACGAAGTGGTGTGAGTGGGTTTAAATCTTTTGTGCAACGGTTCATCAGATGTGTGTGACAGATCAGAAGACGAGAATGATGGAACGTTGAACTTGCAAAATCATAAATCAACGGATCCAAATCGTTGCAATTCCGTTTTTTTTTGTCCATTTCGAGGAAACATTGATTGGAAAAGTCAATTTGAAGTGAATGGATTGTTGTCAAATGACAATATCCGTTGTGTTTGAATTGTCATTTGCATTTTACTCGAAATTTTTTTGTTGCTAGTGTTGTCTTTGTTCATTACACCCTGGAGAACGCAAAGTAAGTAGTGGATGCATGTGCTAGGGTGCTGTAGAAACACTTTTAGCACACGCAGGGTGTTGTATGCACTTATTTATCCTGGCGCCCTTGGCGCCTGGCGCCCTATTTTTCAAATGGCGCCATGGCGCCCTTGGCGCTTGGCGCCCTCTTTCCGTGGCGCCCTTGGCGCCTGGCGCCCGCTTTCCGAATGGCGCCATGGCGCCCTTGGCGCCTGGCGCCCTTTTTCTGTGGCGCCCTTGGCGCTTGGCGCCCACTTTCTGAATGGCGCCATGGCGCCATTGGCGCCTGGCGCCCTTTTTTCTGGCGCTTTTCCATCACTACACCATAGTTGTTAAAATAAAATGTATTTACTCGAGTACTGAGAAACGTTAACGTTTCTTTGAGAAAAATACCAGTACTCATACTCACTTTTACACGTACTTTTTAAAATAACGCTGGTACAAAAAACGTTGTGAAATTGTTCAGAAATGTGTTGTGGAAGTTTGGGGTGTTTTTGAAGATACGGCTTAGATACAATAGGATAACGTCATACAACTTGAAACAGCTGCGAAAATGGCAGCGGAAATAATCGAAATTGCGGCGAGTAGACTGGCTAACCCGAGTAACTCCCACTATTACTTTTATTTCCCATCTACAAAATTGAAAAAGTACTCAATTTTACGTTTTCCCTGTGTAAAGATACTCGTTTCTACATTCACTCACGTTTTACGCAGTGTAAAAGTAAACTTTTAACAACTAAGTTCCCCCCCCCCCCTTCAACAGAATGTTCAGCAACCAGTTCTCGCCCAGCGGCGACTGCGTGCAGTTGTGCCCCCCGGCAGAGGACAGCGTGTGGAGTATACTCGTTCAGCCGATGTATGAATTTGTGTGCAACGAGAGGAGGCAGGGTGAGGGGGGGGGGTGAGGCTGGCTGACAAATATTAATTAGATTAATTGTCCTAGTTTCTGTGACGCTGAGACCAAAATGATGTATTTTTATGCCAGTTTGCATCGCAGTTATTTTACTCAAATAGGCTACCTAATTTGTGTAGAGATATACGTTTATATGACCTCAATAAGTGATGTGAAAAGCGCCAGATCTTTGGCACCAGGCGCCAAAAGCGCCATGGCGCTTTTCCGACCCCTAGCGTCAATCGCCAATGGCGCCACAGCAAAATGGCGCCATGGCGTATTCTGCTGTGGGGATAGCGCCAAGCGCCAGCGCCAGGCATTTTGTTCCTGGCCCTGTCAAAAATAGCGCAAAGCGCCAAAAGCGCCATGGTGCTTTTCATGGGCATGACGCCACAGCAAAATAGCGTTTTCTATTGTGAACCCCAATAAAAAAGCAACATTGACACGAACATTCTACCGGACAGATATAATCGCCACGGGACTGTGCATCGAGGAGCTCGTCAGGAGGAAATCGTTGCCAGACAATACAACTTTCGACACTGTCAGCAACGGCTCGTGCCTGGCTGACATCGACCGATACAAGGGCCAGCTGAACAAGATAACGAGGGTTTTCACAGATGGTATTGGTGACAATGGCAAAAAAAACAATTTAAAAATTGGAAAACTTTTTCGAATTTTTGATTTTTTTGCAGTTTTCGAATTTTTATTTCATCACCAGTCAGAACACTAAAAACTTGCAGCAGTATTTTTGGCTGAACATTGCCTTTAAAATAAGGAAACGTAACGTACAGAAGATCAATTTTATGTGGATGACAGCGGCAAAGAAAGAATTGTGCAAATGTGTCTGCGGTTTTAACAGCTTGGAATGGAAGCTTTTCAAAGTTCAGACGAAAAATCTGAAAATACATGAAGTGAGTAAACCATATTCGAAAAGTATTCCAAAAATGCGAAAACTATTGTTCAAAGAAGTCGAAAAATAATTTAAAAGACACTTCAAAACGTCACCACTTTTTCCAGGGGGTTCGCCGGGTCTCGGTGTGCGCGGGTTGAATGAAGACATCCGCGGAGACAATGGCATGTTGGCCGCATACTGCAGGTAAAATATTTTACTGTTCATTTGTCACAAATAAACATCTCCATACCCATGCAACACGGTCAATGATGGCAAAAACACACATTAAATACGGAAACTTGTGTTTACGGTGTTTTTTTAACTTTCTGTGTTTTTGTTTTTTTTGACGGAAACTCAACAATATTGAAAAACACGGAAACTCGCTTGAGTTTTTTTAATCAATAATTCAATAAATTATTTTACATGATTGAATAAAATACAATAAATTAAATGAGAAATTTATAAGAAAATAAACCCATAGAGTAAACACCCCCAATAATTTTTGGTTTTATTTTGCGAGAAATTGTATGGGTTTTGAAAGCAGCATCTGCAATGCCTAATTATTTACATTAAAAAAATACCTATGTGTTACTTATGTGACGCAGATCTAGCAAATGCTACATGGAAATATCAGAGAAGCTGATTACGAACAACTGTGGCGAGCTAGAGAAGATTCTGAGTGATTTCAACACTGTGATTTCTCCGAAAATCGCGCAGTTACTGGAGCACCTGAAACTCGATTGTGTCTTACCCAGTGATTGTAAGCAGAATTTAGTCCTAACTGTTATAAGATATATACAAGCAGAATTAGGTGGGTTCTAATTATTTGACAAGGTGTTGTGAATTATTTATTTAGGTTGGAGTATTGCCAGGTGCAACAAAGTGGTAATCCACATCACATGTGTAAACATAAATATTGCGACCAAGCACACAAGTATGCACACTCTCGGAATTTGGGAAGACCCCAAAAAACTGTTTTGAACACATCAAAAAAATCAAAACAACTATGTGGACGAATCTTTCCGTGTGCAAAGTATGCTCTAATGTAAAAGATAGACACGCAATGCCACGCTTCATTCTGCCCGATTTGTGCGTGTTTTTACACACAATGCAGTCACTATTTATTGGCACAAATGTCCTTTATATACAGGAAAATTCTGAAAAAGGTCGATGCTGAAATGTGTAGTAAAGCATGCACAATGACTTCGGATTGCGGAAAAAGTAAAATCTATTTGTCTGTGTTGATCCAAAGATGTCAATTGCAAATGTATGGGAGTTGACTTAAGTTTTAGGGGCTGAGTTTATTGGAGTTGAAAAATTAGGGGCTCAGTTTACAGATTAGGGTCTGAATTTTCTTGGAGTTAACAAATTAGGAGCTGTGTTTATGGGAGTTTACAAGTTAGGGGCAGAGTTTACAATTTGAGGTTGAGTTGTTGGGAGTTTTTTAAATAAGGGTTGAGTTGACAGGAGTTCACAAATTAGGTGCTGCATTAACATGAGTTGACAAATTATATACTGAGTTAATGGGAGTTGAGCTAATGGAAGCTTGCCAAATTAGGGGCTGAGTTTATGGGAGTTGACAAATTATAGGCTGAGTTTATGGGAGTTGACAAATATTAGGCTGAGTTTATGGGAGTTGACAAATATTAGGCTGAGTTTATGGAAGTTGACAATAACATTACCATAACCCTCAAGTGTGGTCCCAGGGGCTAAAAAGTAGAAATTGTGAAATGATGCATTTTGTGGCTTTTTATTGCAGTGATTTCAACTGTGCACTCCATTTTGACACTACAAATGCGCCTGGCGCCCATTTTTCTGGTGCTTTTCCATCACTAGGAATGTGGACTTGTCAACTAAGTGGACTTGTCAACTTCCAACACAAATTTTTTTGAATTTTTTCCAAAAAATGTCAAATTTGGCACTATGCCATTTGGGTTTATGGGCATTTGAGGTCAAAAAAATTAATGGAAAATTATGAAAAATATGCGGGAGTAGCCCCAGATGACGTTTCCAGGCCTGACCAAAAATTTTCATATTTTGTACTTTGTATTTTGTAATTTGAAAGTGTTTTTTTCTAAAATGACTTTGCCGAAAAGTGGCGAGAAAATTGCCGTAACAAGTTTTTGAAATTAGTTCACGAATTTTTGAATTGTTTGGAATGCTTTTCTAATTTTTGCATTTTTCCCGCCAGATTTTAGCATTTTCATTTTTTTTCTATTCAAAAACAAGAATGTAGTTAAATAATAATAAAATTATATAAAAAAACTTTCGAATTGTTACAGAATAAAGTTCTTTTCAATACTTTCTTCTACCTAGTGATGAACCAAAATTCGAAAGTTGGAAAAATGTTTTTTTAACAAATTAAGGTTTATCGCCATCGTTTGCCATCCACAACCGCTCTTATGCGGTAGTTACGCGAAAGAACAACACCTTTTGAAACCAATATCCCGGCTGAGAATTTTACGATAGGATCCATTTATGACGTTATGGATTTATTTTTGTTTAAACGTGTGTTCGCAGAACACAAACTGCCATATTTGTGATGTACGTTCTCTTTACACTCAATTTGGGGGGGGGGGTATTTCGAGGGGGGGGGGGTGATTGTTTCATAGTGGTCTCGAGAGGGGGGGGGGTCAAACGAGGGGAGGGGTATTTCGAGGGGGGGGGGGTCTTCAGAGTGGGATTGCCTGTGATTGTGACATCTGCGTTGTTCATCATTTCAAACTGCTGTGGTAAAAAAGTGCAGACCTAGTTTTTGGATTTTATCTTTTTATCATAAACTATGCAATTGAGCACAGTTTTTGTGAAAAAAGCTAAGCTCTCAATTCAGAACGAAAAATTTGGTGCTGTTTTAAAAATTTTAGCCACAATTTTCAGTGAGAAAAAAAAGTCTGATGAAATTTGTTTGTATGGGCCAATTAATCTCCAAAACTATCTTAATAAAAATCCAAAATATTAAATTCATAGATGATGTCAAGCAAAAGTTTTGAATTTCAAAAGAAACATCTGGAAAAAAAGATGATTTTTGACTTTGATCAATTTTTTGTAGGAAGATGGCATTTCCAGATATATGTATGGAAGGAAATTTTTAGTTTCTATGTATGAAGATTCCAAATGCACCATAAAAATGGGGCTCAGAATTTTTTATGTGAAAAGTGAATTTTTGTATGGAAGCACCCTTTAGGGTTCAAACGGGATCCCGATCCCGATCCCGGATCCCGTGAAATTCCGGGATTTACCAGTCCCGATCCCGATCCCGATCCCGAAACCCCAATCCCGATCCCGATCCCGATCCCGAAATCTCAAAAATACCAATCCCGATCCCGATCCCGAAAGTTTTCAAATCCCGATCCCGATCCCGAGAAACTCCCAAGTCCGGGATCCCGATCCCGGAAAAATTAGTGGAAATTATAAAAAGTGAAATAATGACGTTTTTGCATGCAAAAAAGTGGATGCAAACCCCCAGCGTCAATTTTATGCCACTTTTCTGGCATCCAACAGTGTTTTGAGACCTTTATGAACAACTGTGAATGCCAGAAAAATGGCCAAAATCTCTATCCCTAGAACCCAATCCCGATCCCGGAAAAATGCCTATCCCAATCCCGATCCCGATCCCGTGACCCCAATCCCGGCCAATCCCGATCCCGATCCCGATCCCGAAATCTCAAAAAACCAATCCCGATCCCGATCCCGATCCCGAAACCCCAATCCCGATCCCGATTCCGATCCCGAAATCTCAAAAAGTGAATCCCGATCCTGATCCCGATCCCGAAAAGTCAATCCCGTTTGAACCCTAGCACCCTTCCAAATTATGTTTAATAAAAAATGGAGATATACAAATGAAAGAACATGTAAAAATAACCTAAGTTTATGATGGAAACTTTTTTCATACCACTTCATCTGAGTCTTCAGAGTGGGCTTGTCTGCAGTGGTGAGACGGGTGTCGGGCTGTTTCAAACTGTTGTGGCAAAAATTGGCAGACCTACTTTTTCTATTTTATTTTTGTAAAATAAACTATGCAATTGGGCACAGTTTTTGCAAAAAAAAGCTAAGCTCTCAATTACAAACTGAAAATTTGATGCCATTTTCAAAATTTCAGCCATCATTTTCGTTGAGAAAAAAAACATTTGATGAAACTAGTTTGTATGGGCCAATTAATCTCCACAACTTTCTTAATGAAAATACAAAATATTATATTGATAGATAAAGTCAAACAAAAGTTATGAATTTCCAAAAAACAGCCTGAAAAATGGTGACTTTTGACTTTGATCAATTTTTTTCAGTAGGAAGATGACATTTCCGGATATATGCATGGAAGGAAATTTTAAGTTTCTAGTTATGGAGATTCCAAATCCATGAAAAAAAACGCAAATTTTTTTTTTGTAACAAGGGAGGTTTGGTCCTTAGGCGAAGCGAGTCTTAACTTCTCAATTCTCATTTTACTTCACTTTCTATTGTTTACTTCTCATTTGACCTCTCACTTCTTTTACTTTACTTTGAACTGTTCACTTCCTATTTTACTTAGCTTTTCACTTTTTGTCATTTTACTTATCCGTTCACAAATGGTTTTCAACTTCGGCACGTGTGGAATTGGCGCTAGGAACCTGGAAAACTTAACAAAAAACATTCATGTATCATGAGTAGTTTGAATGTGAAACACTAGATAAATATAAACTGTTTACAGCCAACAAAGCAGCTCTTGGTGCACTGTTTACTGTAGTAGTCAGATTTCAAATATTGACACAACATTTTTGAACACACATAATTTGCATTTTTCCAGTGAGAGCACACAAGCAGACATTTCAAGAGGGAGGTGAGGTGGGGATTCACACACAGTTTCATTTGTAAAGTCAGTTACCTGAATAGAAGGGATTCAAACAAAACTCATATAAGGCACTTCAGAAATCTGAGTCATTTGATAAATAATCATGCGTTGAACTTGAAAGCAATGCATTGTGGCCAACAGTATACAGTAATTCCTTGAAATATCTCAATTTACCTAAATAACCACCGCATACCCACAAAAACAGCGAAAAAATGGCCATAAATCTTGCCACAATGTGCGCCATAGCAATGGCACTGATACCGCCGGCACTTGGTGGAAACATTCGACTGCTGGGCATGACGCTGCCAGTGAAAGTAGAGTGGGCCCAGACCGGAATGCTGGTGCCACTCCCGGACCCTGTAAAATATCTTGTAAAATGTGAAATGTAGTGCGAAGTGTTAAAAAGCCATGTAAAATGTCCTGGAAAGTGGCAAACGTTCGTTTGCTATTTTCCAGGTATTTTCCATGACTATTGACACTTTGCATGACATTTTACATTTTACACGGCGTTTTGCAGAGTCTGGGGGTGTCCCTGGGCTTGTGCCCACACGCGGCGACATGCATGCGCCACAGCTTGACCGAATTTTATCAAATACAACGCAAAATGTACCGCGTGGATAAAAGGACAGATAAAGCTTATGCCCGGAGGATTTGCATACCCAGAGGTGTGAACCAGTTCTGCCAGTAAGTGCGGGGTGTCAAGTTTGCAATGGCGATATTTTTAACTGGTTTTATTCGATGATCATTTTTAAATGAATATTCTTGTAATCAAAATAAGTCAAACTAGGGATGGCAAAACAACGTTTTTCAACGATATTTTACGTCAGCTTCTATAGCTAGCATCACATGAGCAATATTTTTAAGCACTAAGCCAAAAAATAGGCAATGCACCATAGTAGTGATGGAATGGCGCCATGGCGCTGGCGCCATTTGAGGGCGCCAAAGGGCGCCGCGCCATGGCGCCATTGGCGCTTGGCGCCCTTTTTCTGTGGCGCCCTTGGCGCCTGGCGCCCACATTCTGAAAGGCGCCATGGCGCCCTTGGCGCTTGGCGCCCTTTTTCCGTGGCGCCCTTGGCGCCTGGCGCCCTGCTTTTAAAGGGCGCCAAAAAGGCGCCAGCAGGGTTTCAAGGTGAGTGCTGTATAAATGGAAAAAAAGATGAAAAATGCATTAATGGATGATCTGAATTCGCCATAAAAATGGACGAAGTGGTGTGAGTGGGTTTAAATCTTTTGTGCAACGGTTCATCAGATGTGTGTGACAGATCAGAAGACGAGAATGATGGAACGTTGAACTTGCAAAATCATAAATCAACGGATCCAAATCGTTGCAATTCCGTTTTTTTTTGTCCATTTCGAGGAAACATTGATTGGAAAAGTCAATTTGAAGTGAATGGATTGTTGTCAAATGACAATATCCGTTGTGTTTGAATTGTCATTTGCATTTTACTCGAAATTTTTTTGTTGCTAGTGTTGTCTTTGTTCATTACACCCTGGAGAACGCAAAGTAAGTAGTGGATGCATGTGCTAGGGTGCTGTAGAAACACTTTTAGCACACGCAGGGTGTTGTATGCACTTATTTATCCTGGCGCCCTTGGCGCCTGGCGCCCTATTTTTCAAATGGCGCCATGGCGCCCTTGGCGCTTGGCGCCCTCTTTCCGTGGCGCCCTTGGCGCCTGGCGCCCGCTTTCCGAATGGCGCCATGGCGCCCTTGGCGCCTGGCGCCCTTTTTCTGTGGCGCCCTTGGCGCTTGGCGCCCACTTTCTGAATGGCGCCATGGCGCCATTGGCGCCTGGCGCCCTTTTTTCTGGCGCTTTTCCATCACTACACCATAGTTGTTAAAATAAAATGTATTTACTCGAGTACTGAGAAACGTTAACGTTTCTTTGAGAAAAATACCAGTACTCATACTCACTTTTACACGTACTTTTTAAAATAACGCTGGTACAAAAAACGTTGTGAAATTGTTCAGAAATGTGTTGTGGAAGTTTGGGGTGTTTTTGAAGATACGGCTTAGATACAATAGGATAACGTCATACAACTTGAAACAGCTGCGAAAATGGCAGCGGAAATAATCGAAATTGCGGCGAGTAGACTGGCTAACCCGAGTAACTCCCACTATTACTTTTATTTCCCATCTACAAAATTGAAAAAGTACTCAATTTTACGTTTTCCCTGTGTAAAGATACTCGTTTCTACATTCACTCACGTTTTACGCAGTGTAAAAGTAAACTTTTAACAACTAAGTTCCCCCCCCCCCCTTCAACAGAATGTTCAGCAACCAGTTCTCGCCCAGCGGCGACTGCGTGCAGTTGTGCCCCCCGGCAGAGGACAGCGTGTGGAGTATACTCGTTCAGCCGATGTATGAATTTGTGTGCAACGAGAGGAGGCAGGGTGAGGGGGGGGGGTGAGGCTGGCTGACAAATATTAATTAGATTAATTGTCCTAGTTTCTGTGACGCTGAGACCAAAATGATGTATTTTTATGCCAGTTTGCATCGCAGTTATTTTACTCAAATAGGCTACCTAATTTGTGTAGAGATATACGTTTATATGACCTCAATAAGTGATGTGAAAAGCGCCAGATCTTTGGCACCAGGCGCCAAAAGCGCCATGGCGCTTTTCCGACCCCTAGCGTCAATCGCCAATGGCGCCACAGCAAAATGGCGCCATGGCGTATTCTGCTGTGGGGATAGCGCCAAGCGCCAGCGCCAGGCATTTTGTTCCTGGCCCTGTCAAAAATAGCGCAAAGCGCCAAAAGCGCCATGGTGCTTTTCATGGGCATGACGCCACAGCAAAATAGCGTTTTCTATTGTGAACCCCAATAAAAAAGCAACATTGACACGAACATTCTACCGGACAGATATAATCGCCACGGGACTGTGCATCGAGGAGCTCGTCAGGAGGAAATCGTTGCCAGACAATACAACTTTCGACACTGTCAGCAACGGCTCGTGCCTGGCTGACATCGACCGATACAAGGGCCAGCTGAACAAGATAACGAGGGTTTTCACAGATGGTATTGGTGACAATGGCAAAAAAAACAATTTAAAAATTGGAAAACTTTTTCGAATTTTTGATTTTTTTGCAGTTTTCGAATTTTTATTTCATCACCAGTCAGAACACTAAAAACTTGCAGCAGTATTTTTGGCTGAACATTGCCTTTAAAATAAGGAAACGTAACGTACAGAAGATCAATTTTATGTGGATGACAGCGGCAAAGAAAGAATTGTGCAAATGTGTCTGCGGTTTTAACAGCTTGGAATGGAAGCTTTTCAAAGTTCAGACGAAAAATCTGAAAATACATGAAGTGAGTAAACCATATTCGAAAAGTATTCCAAAAATGCGAAAACTATTGTTCAAAGAAGTCGAAAAATAATTTAAAAGACACTTCAAAACGTCACCACTTTTTCCAGGGGGTTCGCCGGGTCTCGGTGTGCGCGGGTTGAATGAAGACATCCGCGGAGACAATGGCATGTTGGCCGCATACTGCAGGTAAAATATTTTACTGTTCATTTGTCACAAATAAACATCTCCATACCCATGCAACACGGTCAATGATGGCAAAAACACACATTAAATACGGAAACTTGTGTTTACGGTGTTTTTTTAACTTTCTGTGTTTTTGTTTTTTTTGACGGAAACTCAACAATATTGAAAAACACGGAAACTCGCTTGAGTTTTTTTAATCAATAATTCAATAAATTATTTTACATGATTGAATAAAATACAATAAATTAAATGAGAAATTTATAAGAAAATAAACCCATAGAGTAAACACCCCCAATAATTTTTGGTTTTATTTTGCGAGAAATTGTATGGGTTTTGAAAGCAGCATCTGCAATGCCTAATTATTTACATTAAAAAAATACCTATGTGTTACTTATGTGACGCAGATCTAGCAAATGCTACATGGAAATATCAGAGAAGCTGATTACGAACAACTGTGGCGAGCTAGAGAAGATTCTGAGTGATTTCAACACTGTGATTTCTCCGAAAATCGCGCAGTTACTGGAGCACCTGAAACTCGATTGTGTCTTACCCAGTGATTGTAAGCAGAATTTAGTCCTAACTGTTATAAGATATATACAAGCAGAATTAGGTGGGTTCTAATTATTTGACAAGGTGTTGTGAATTATTTATTTAGGTTGGAGTATTGCCAGGTGCAACAAAGTGGTAATCCACATCACATGTGTAAACATAAATATTGCGACCAAGCACACAAGTATGCACACTCTCGGAATTTGGGAAGACCCCAAAAAACTGTTTTGAACACATCAAAAAAATCAAAACAACTATGTGGACGAATCTTTCCGTGTGCAAAGTATGCTCTAATGTAAAAGATAGACACGCAATGCCACGCTTCATTCTGCCCGATTTGTGCGTGTTTTTACACACAATGCAGTCACTATTTATTGGCACAAATGTCCTTTATATACAGGAAAATTCTGAAAAAGGTCGATGCTGAAATGTGTAGTAAAGCATGCACAATGACTTCGGATTGCGGAAAAAGTAAAATCTATTTGTCTGTGTTGATCCAAAGATGTCAATTGCAAATGTATGGGAGTTGACTTAAGTTTTAGGGGCTGAGTTTATTGGAGTTGAAAAATTAGGGGCTCAGTTTACAGATTAGGGTCTGAATTTTCTTGGAGTTAACAAATTAGGAGCTGTGTTTATGGGAGTTTACAAGTTAGGGGCAGAGTTTACAATTTGAGGTTGAGTTGTTGGGAGTTTTTTAAATAAGGGTTGAGTTGACAGGAGTTCACAAATTAGGTGCTGCATTAACATGAGTTGACAAATTATATACTGAGTTAATGGGAGTTGAGCTAATGGAAGCTTGCCAAATTAGGGGCTGAGTTTATGGGAGTTGACAAATTATAGGCTGAGTTTATGGGAGTTGACAAATATTAGGCTGAGTTTATGGGAGTTGACAAATATTAGGCTGAGTTTATGGAAGTTGACAATAACATTACCATAACCCTCAAGTGTGGTCCCAGGGGCTAAAAAGTAGAAATTGTGAAATGATGCATTTTGTGGCTTTTTATTGCAGTGATTTCAACTGTGCACTCCATTTTGACACTACAAATGCGCCTGGCGCCCATTTTTCTGGTGCTTTTCCATCACTAGGAATGTGGACTTGTCAACTAAGTGGACTTGTCAACTTCCAACACAAATTTTTTTGAATTTTTTCCAAAAAATGTCAAATTTGGCACTATGCCATTTGGGTTTATGGGCATTTGAGGTCAAAAAAATTAATGGAAAATTATGAAAAATATGCGGGAGTAGCCCCAGATGACGTTTCCAGGCCTGACCAAAAATTTTCATATTTTGTACTTTGTATTTTGTAATTTGAAAGTGTTTTTTTCTAAAATGACTTTGCCGAAAAGTGGCGAGAAAATTGCCGTAACAAGTTTTTGAAATTAGTTCACGAATTTTTGAATTGTTTGGAATGCTTTTCTAATTTTTGCATTTTTCCCGCCAGATTTTAGCATTTTCATTTTTTTTCTATTCAAAAACAAGAATGTAGTTAAATAATAATAAAATTATATAAAAAAACTTTCGAATTGTTACAGAATAAAGTTCTTTTCAATACTTTCTTCTACCTAGTGATGAACCAAAATTCGAAAGTTGGAAAAATGTTTTTTTAACAAATTAAGGTTTATCGCCATCGTTTGCCATCCACAACCGCTCTTATGCGGTAGTTACGCGAAAGAACAACACCTTTTGAAACCAATATCCCGGCTGAGAATTTTACGATAGGATCCATTTATGATACACTGCTTGTGTGCCTGTTTGAGTATAAATTTATCAAAATCCAATAATTGAGAAGCAGCTAAATCCATGTAGGTACTTGACATCAAATATCTCATGCGGGTATAATTCAAGTATAGGTACCGTAAATGCTCTAATAATACGACAGTCGTACTAGTTTTTTCAGCACATTTTTAGGTGTCGTACTATTGGAGATGTCGCATTATTAGAGAGTGTCGCATTATTGTTTTCGTCAAATCATCAACTTCTCGGCCAGTCAATAGTGGCGGTTGTGAGGCGGCTGGCGCCCTTGCGAACTGTCCGCTGACCCTTGCGAACTGCCGCCAGCCGCCGCATTGTCCAAAAGCGCCGAATCCGCGGCTTCCGCAGATTGCCACATCGTTACGGCGCTTTTTCTTTTTATTTCTCAGGTGTCGCACTATTGAAGAGTGTCGCATTATTGGAGAGTGTCGGATTATTTTCACACAACGTGCCCAAACCTGTCGCACTATTGGAGATGTCGTATTATTGGAGACCTGTCGTATTATTAGAGCATTTACGGTAGATATAAATTCGGGAAAATATGGTAATATTAAAAAATTTACAGCGGCCCATAATAAAAACTGATTGACCCGCTTTCAATACATCTAATTGAGGCGTCCAATTCTAAAATCTTTAGAAAAAAACACTTTCAAATTCAGACACTTTTTCAGATGGTTTCCCATAAATCTTTCATTAATAGTTTACCTGTAATGTTCAATATGACCTATCAAAAAATATGAAACAATTAATCACTTCTGACCTGACCTTACGTTTATTTGGTCTGTTTGAAAATTGACGGCACGCGACCTTTTGCAAAACACCAGTATCTGAGTCTGAGTGCAATTATTGCAAACTTCTTGGAAAGAGTTTTACATATCGTCGTGAGTGTTTTTTCTTTAATGGCTTTTCGAATTTCGATTTTCTTCCACTAATAAATAAACAGTTACTGTCTATTTCAGCTACTCCAATCACTGCAAATATTAATAATCCCAAACTAATAAATCTGTTGTAGAAACATTTATGCTTACCATAACGAGAGATTTTTCATCTCCATCGACAGTACCGTATACCAGAGTTGAGAAAGTGTATTTACACTTACCCGAAATACCCGGGTAAATGGGTATTTATATTTACACTTACACTTACACTTTCATAAAATACCCATACACTTTTTTTACACTTTCCTGAGCAAAATACCCGGGTACAGAAAGTGTATTTTTTCTTTCAGATGGCCCTGTTTTATGCTTTTGTAAAAGCATAAAATAGGGTCATGAACAAAAAATAACTGCACAGTGCACACATGCAGTTATGCATTGGATGTTGAAAATATGACAAATGTACAAACTAGCCTTTGATCTCCAACCTTTGATCAGTACTCATGGTATTCTACAGTTCATCATACTTTTGTAAAAAAAGGACAAGATCAATGGAAATTCACCAGCTGGACACAAAGTCAACTGGCTTTTGCATTGACATTTCCATTCTTGCATTTAAACAGTGTGCATCGCATTGCTTAATCAGTAAAATATCAACACTGAAAAAGTGCCATTATTAGGGAACTTCATACCACTACAGTATTTGTTACAGTCTGAAATGTTTTATAAAATGCAGTAAAATGTGAAATAATGCATGAAAATGACACATAAAGTGATCTAAAGGTGAAAACAGTGGTGTTTTTTAATGCTCAACAGTGAGAGCTCTTTCTAAAAAAAAATTTTTACACTTACACTTTTTTTTACACTTTCCTAGGTATTTTTAAAATACCTTACACTTTTGGTATCCATACTCAAAATTTGGAAAGTGTATTTACACTTACACTTACACTTTCCAAAAATACAGGTGTTTTAACAACCGTGCCGTATACCCTCGAAATACCACCATCAAAATGGACACTATGAAATTATAACCCCCCTCGAAATACCCCCCCCCCAACAACAGCCGCGGTTTGTTATCTGAGCAATGCGTTTCCGATGATGATGGCCAAGCTGAAGGGCGCGGCGAACACCATGCCACCCAGGTTAGGGTTGATTCACCGAAAATGTCCAAACTGAGGTCGTCTTCAAATTCAGCGAGTGGAGATGTAAAAAATTATTTGAGAAGTGAAATGGCTACCCATTTGCATTGGTTCTCTAGCATTCTCTATCATTAGTGCAAAAATTTGGCTGTGCCAACAATTTTCGAACAGAGTACCAGAGTTGTTAGAATTACTGAACTTTTTTAAAAGTATATGTAAACGTAAAGTATTTTTTTTTACTCACCACAAAGTATAGAAAACGTAAAATACTTTTTTTTTACTCGTACGTACGCGTAAATGTGGGTACTTTTTTGTGAGTGTAGAAACGACTACTTTTCTTCATAGAATGTGTAAAAGTGGGCACTTTTTCATACGTGTACAGCACAACGTATGTTTTTCTGTAAGCAAATGACAGATTATATAGTTTTCAAGGTCTCTTTTTTCTAGGAGATAAAAATCATCGTTATCCCGACTCGTTTACCACATCCATTGTCTCCACAATCATTTCGATTTGGTTGTGAATTTTGAATTTTTTAAAGGCACTACCCCCGCATATCTAAAATATTCAATGGAACCACTTCAGTGTAGTTACTTTATAAATATGTCCCACATTGAATTTTCATACCGTATTTCCTCGAAATACCCCCCCCCCTCGAAATACCCCCCCCCTCGAAATACCCCCCCTCAAAATGGACACTATGAACTTATAAACCCCCCCCTCGAAATACCCCCCCCCAAATTTAGTGTATAGAGAGAACGTAAATGACAAAGGCTGCGGTTTGTCATCCGGGCAATGCAGAACACACGTTAAAAACGATGACTCTGTTATGTGAGAACAGTGTTTGTACGTCTACACACTTATAAATGTCTTTAGAGTATTACAAATGGCGATTTTTGTTGCATTTTTCGACGTCTGCGTACGTTTCAGACGACATTTTAGTACTGGGATTTCAAAAAATTTCTGGCGAAATAATAAACCCCCCCCTCGAAATACCCCCCCCCCCTCGTTTAACCCCCCCTCAAAATTCTCACTCTGAAACAATAAACCCCCCGGGGGTATTTCGAGGAAATACGGTAAATACATTTTCCGTACGCGTACGCTTTAAAAGTGTACGCGTACAAGTGCGTACGGTATTTTTTTGAAAAGTATATGTAAATGTATTTACCGCGTACTCGCGTACGCGTATTTTTCGAGTAAACGTACGTACCTTTTAACAACTTTCAACTTTCCTTTTTTAACAATTTCACGAAATGAATTGAAAGTAACACCCTTGAAAATTTTGACGAAAAAATAATTCCCCCACTTGAATAATTCCCCCCTTGAATAATCCCCCCTCAAAAAGGTCAGACGAAATAATAATCCCCCGGGGGGATTATTCGAGTAAATACGGTAGGTATGCTCTTCCGAAGGTGTGGCCACGAGAAACTGCCCGAAGTTTAATTCGGAAATTCCAGCCCGGTGCGGTGCCTTTCGGCGCTAGCACTGGCAACCCGCCGGTGGCCTTCGGTGCCGGTGCCATTTTTTTCCGAATGGCACCGGTGCCGGTGCGGTGCGGTGCCATTTTCTGGCCGGTGCCCCAGGGTGCCAGGTCCCCTTTCCATGCGTTGGCAAAGGTGCCGGTGCGGTGCGGTGCCATTTTCTGGTCGGTGCCCCAGGGTGCCAGGTGCCCTTTCCATGCGTTGGCAAAGGTGCCGGTGCGGTGCGGTGCCATTTTACCCGGTGCCTTTAACATCACTACTGGTGACGTCCAGGCTGCCTTATGGGAAATTTATGGACTTGTTGACTTTTAGAAATCAGCGTCCACAGTGGACTTATCACATTTCTTGCATTTTTCCCCAACAAAAAATGGTGCAGATGCAGGGTTGGCAAAATCTCAGAAAAAAATAAAAATAAAATGGAATATTCAAGAATAAAATTAACAAAAATATAAAATGGAAAATTTAAGAATAAAAATAAAAATTGTATAAAAATTCGAATTTTTGTAAATTTTTTGTAAAATTGTATAACAATTCTTGTAAAATTGTAAATACTGTATTACCTCGAAATACCCCCATGGGGGTTTATTATTTCGCCAGCAAAATTTGAGGGGGGGTTAATTTGAGGGGGGGGGGGGGGGTTTATTCGAGGGTTTTTTTATTATTTCGCCAGAAATTTTCGTGAAATTCATACTAAAGAATACGCCTTTTCTTACACAAAAACGGTAATAAATGTGAGAAAAATGGTCATATTTGGGCTATAGATGTACATCTGTACACAAATGAGCGTATAAGTGTAGTTGCGATGCAAATAAGTAGTAAGAAATACATCATGTACATTGCATACATGATGTACATCATTCCGGAGGGGGGTATTTCGAGGGGGGGGGGGGTTATTATTTCCCCAGCCCATTTTGAGGGGGGGTTAATTCGAGGGGGGGGGGGTTAATTCAAGGGGGGATAATTCAAGGTAAGACGGTATAAAAATTCATATTTTTTGTAAAATTTTTGTAAATTTGTATAACAATTCTTGTAAAATTGTTAATATAAAAATTCATATTTTTTGTAAAAATTTTGTCTCAATGGCCCTACATACACTAGTTTTCACCGTGACTCGTGTGAAAACTGAAATGGCGACATGGCGACATTCAGCCTACTCTTATTGTACGCTATATGTGTTTTAGTTGTAAAATTTTTAAATTTTAACTTCCATTAATTGAAATTCAAATTGAAATTCAATGAAATCATTCAACCGTGTTCATTAATTTGCATTTGAAAAAATTTCAGTTTTCACACGAAGTCACGGTGAAAACTAGTGTGTGTGGGCACATTGCTTGAGTCTCCACCTGTTTATTCATGGATCTGGGGGCAGTCCCAAGCATTGTAAAGTGTCAACATGACATGCAAAGTGTCAATTGTCATGACAAATGTAAAGTAAAGTGTAAATTGTCATGACATGTAAAAATTAAAGTATCAATTGTCAAGCAAATTGTGTTCAAATCTCATGTTTTATTTCAAAATCTTATGTTTTGTATCCAAATTATGTTGTTGTTGACTCCAAAATAACGCGAAGCGCTAAAAGCGCCGTGGCGCTTTTCACGGGCATGGCACCAGGCGGGAGGCGCCACAGCAAGATAGCGTCAAGCGCTCATTTTTTTAATAAACAATGAGGTTTCATAGTGTTTCATTGGTTTCATTCAGAAAAATGCATAGCATGCGGTATAGAAACAAGTATAGAAACATTCTATTGTATTGACTAGTGATGTGAAAGGCGCCAGAACTTTGACGCCAAGCGCCAAAAGCGCCATGGTGCTTTTCCGACCCCTAGTGCCAAGCGCCAATTGCGCCAGAGCAAAATGGCGCCAAGCGCCAGCACCATGACGCTTTTACATCACTAGTTTTGACTTTCCCCCGATAACCACCAATTCTTTCAACGCTATTGCCAATTTCACACGCTAAACTACAGAATCTGTACAGCTACAGCGGCAGCAAATGGCTGACATTTTTTGTTACCGACACGGCAGCATTCAGAGACAATATGAATATGCTGGTGGCAACGATCCAGCTGTGCGCCTGGTGCCAATCCCACACTCTGCAAAACGCCCTGTAAAATGTCAAATGTCATGCAAAGTGTCAAAAGTCATGTAAAATGGCCGGTAAAATGGCAAACGTACGTTTGCCATTTTACCGGGCATTTTACATGACTTTTGACATTTTGCATGAAATTTGACATTTTACACGGCATCTTACAGGGTGTGGGACTGCGCCCAGGTGTCTCAAAGACAACCCGAATGTGAACAGCTGCGACGAGCAGATCTGCGTTGAGAAGATCCGCGCCAGACGTGGCAACCTTTAGTTCGGCTGATTGACCGTACGAATGGTGGAATACTAGTGATGGAATGGTGCCATTAACACACGTGAAAAACAATGACTGTGTTATGTACAGGGTTTATACCGTCTACGTACTTATAAATGTCTATAGAGTCATGTAAATGGTGGTTTTTCTTGCATTTTTCGACGTCTGTGTACGTTACAAATAACGATTTAGTACTGGGATTTCAAAAAATTTCCGGCGAAATAATAACCCCCCCCCCCCTCGAAATACCCCCTCGTTTCAGGCCCATCAAAATTTGCACTGAAAAAATAAACCCCCAGGGGGTAATTCGAGAAAATACGGTAAACATTTTTTCTTGTCGTCACAGCAGGTTGTCTTGTCTGACATTTACGTGCACCACTTTCTGGCACTTTTCTATCACTAGTACCAAGTAAACTGTAAACTGTATGTTATCTTGAAATTTTGGAGAGGTTGGGAAAAAGGAAAAACCCATGCGATTGGGTGATTTTGTCTGATGTGATTTTTTGCACACTGGTGCAGTTTTTCGCGCATTTGAGGCTATGATGATGCTGTGATTCTTGTGATGAATTGTGATGTAATGAATGAAACCTTTGGTGGTAATTCTCTTAGCAAATGGTCACTGTGTGAGGGTGGTGACATGTCGGTTGTTTTCATGTTGCATTGGGCTGTCCTGTCAAAAAGTGACAAAAATTCAAACATTTTCACACGACTTTCAATATGAATTTTCAAAGATTTGAAAATTCAAAAATTTAAAAATTCGAAAAATGTTTTTAATTTTTTTCAGCATTTTTGAATGAAAATGCATATTTCATATAACAAAAACATCGATTTTGCAAGAATCCATCTGTAGGTGCAGAACAATACTGCCTGGATGTACCCGCAGTAACAGCTCTTAAGCTGTATAATGTCAAGCTGTTTCTAAAGTTCACCAGAAAAATTCGAAAATGCAATATTTTTGTGCAAAAAATTCGAAAAGTGTCCAAAAAGATTTGAAAATTTGAAAAGTATTCAAAAAGATTCGTAAATTCAAAAACTAAATTTGAAAATTCAAAAACTAATTTCAGAAAAATACAAAATTCAAAAAGTCATCTTAGAAAAAACACTTAAAAATTTAAATACTTTTTTCCAGAGGGTTTGCCATTGTTACATGACACATGACGCTTTACAGGCAGGGTTGGCAAATTGGCTATTTACACAGGTCCCGGCTGGGGACCGGGACCCGGCAAAAAATATTTTTTTTCAAAAGTGAATAATTGGTGTGTATGGGTTGTTTGCATGTTAATTAGGTGAATTATCACAAAAGTAGCATGCCCAAATTTTTCTTGAGACGGTTACACGCGCTGATGCATTTTCTTTGGGGGAGTGTATAAATTTTTTTGGATTTGTCTGAATTTTGGCATGTGAGTACTCCTTCGTTTAGTGAGTACGCATGCCAAATTTCAGCTCAGCGCGGTTACCGGTTGTTATTTTATGCATACTTCAATATTTTTCGATCACTGTATAGTGTTTTTGTATAGTGATTGAAATCCTGCCGGGGACCCGTCCCAGGCAACGTCAAAATGGCCCCGCCGTGGTCAAATGTCCCAGGTGAGAAATTTTCTTTTCAGTAAACAAAGAATTTTGGTCCCCGACTGGGGACGTTTGTACCCGACAGGGGGCGAATTTTCAGTCCCCTGCTGGGGACGAACGTCCCCGGTTGGGGACCAAAATTCTTTGTTTACTGAAAAAAAAAATTCTCACCGGGAAGTTTGACTCCAGTCAGGGCCATTTCGACATTGCCGGGGACCGGTCCCTGGCAGGATTTCAATCACTATACAAAAATACAGTGATCAAAAAAAATTGAAGTATAAATAAAATAGCAACCGGTAACCGCGCTGAGCTGAAATTTGGCATGCGTACTCACTAAACAAAGGAGTACACACATGCCAAATTTGAGACAAATCAAAAAAAAATTATACACCCCCCAAAAAACATTTGCATCAGCACATGTAACCGTCTCGCAAAAATTTTGTGCATGCTAATTTGGTGATAATTCACCTAATTAACATGCAAACAACCCATACACTTCAATTATTCACTTTTGAAAAAAATTATTTTTTGCCGGGTCCTGGTCCCCGGCCGGGACCTGTGTAAATAGCGTGGCAAATTCTTAGAAAAAAATAAAAATAAATTAAATATAAAATGGAAAATTGAATAAAAAAATAAAAAATAATATAATGGAAAAATTAATAAAATAAAAATACAATTTTACTAAAAATTTGAATTTTTGTTAATTTTTTTGTTAAATTATAAAAAAATTCAAATTTTTGTACAACTTTAGTAAAAATTTTTAATTTTTTTTTGGATGTTTGTAAAATTCTGAATGAATTAAAAATTATATCCTGTTGCTTAAGTTTCTACCTGTCAATTTGCTAACGATAGCAAACCCCCGGAAAAAAGTATTAAAATTTTTAAGTGTTTTTTCTGAAGTGAATTTTTGAATTTTCGAATTTTTCCTCGAAATGATTTTCGAATTTAGAATTTAATTTTCAAATTTTCGAATTTTCAAATCTTTTTGGGCAATTTTCGATTTTTTTTGGATAAATATCGGATTTGAAGCTTTAAAGCGGTATTTGGATAGTTTTAATGTCTTTGGATAGCATTTTAACCTTATTTTCTCTGTAATTTACTGAAGTTTAGCTAAATTTAGCACAAATATGTTAAATTTTCAGAGCTTCCATGACTTTGACACTTTGCATGACATTTTACAGGGCATTTTAAAGTGTCTGGAAGTGGCCCTGTTGGATTGTCAGACATTGCTCAGTTCAACAACTTTCAACAATAACCCACGATCTATTTTTTGATGGAGCGGCATCTGTTTCAACGGAAGTAAATAGAGGACCGTGATTGCAATAGTTTAGGTTGCTGGGTGCATTCCTAAACGGATGTGTTGGTGTCCACCACGGATGCCATTTCAACGTTTTTGATGTTTTTTTCTCTCGTTATTGTACACTTTTTCAGACGCAGTGGATGTCAATTATCGATTGATTTGTCACATCTAACTTAAGAATATGTTCTGTGGCCTGGAATTCTCTTAAAAATTCGAAAAGTATTTTGATTTTTATGTGTTTTTTCCAGGGGTGAAAACAAAATTCGAAAATTATGAAAAAATTCGAAAATTCAAAAATGTTTTTGAATTTTCAAATCTTTTTTTGCCATCGTTACAATTTGCAGAACTGGTGCCTGCTTGTTCCTCTCATTTTTGTGATTAAGAAACATTTTTGCTCAAAATATTTACCAAAAATTTTCACAGCTTTTTATATACCATATTTGCTTGAATAGTCCCCCAGTGGGATTATTATTTCGCCAAACATTTTTGAGGGGGGAACTATTCGAGGGGGGATTATTTGAGGGGGAATTATTCTTTTGTCAATATGTTCAACCATCTTTCTATCAAGTCATTTCATGAAATGTGCATTTTTAACACAAAAACATGCCATTTTTGTTAAAATTTGGCACTACTAATTGATGAAATGTCTCGAAGGGAGATTATTATAGGGAGGAAATTATTATTTCCTCACTCGTCTTTAACGATGGCAAAAAGATTCGAAAATTTGAAAATATTTTCGAATTTTTGAATTTTTTCATAATTTTTGAATTTTTATTCCACCCCTGGGAAAAACACTTAAAAATCGATGTATTTTTTAAAAAATTCGAAAATTCGAGGCTACTTACACAGGCCCCGGCCGGGGAGCCCAGCAAAAAAATAAAATTATTCAAAAGTCTATAATTGGCATGTATAGGTTGTTTGCTTGTTTATTAGGTGAATTATCACCAAATTAGCATGCACAAAATTTGTGCAAGATGGTTACATGCGCTGATGCATTTTCTTTGGGGGATTGTATAATTTTGTTTGGATTTATCTGAATTTTGGCATGTGTGTACTCCTTCATTTAGTGAGTACGCATGCCAAATTTCAGCTCAGCGCGCTTACTGGTTGTTATTTTATTTATACATCAGGGGACAAATTTTTAGTCCCCTACCGGGGACGAATGTCCCTGGTCGGGGACAAAAATTCTTTGTTTACAGAAAAAAAATTCTCACCGGGGACCTTTGACCCCGGTCGGTGCCATTTTGACATTGCCGGGGACCGGTCCCCGGCAGTATTTCGATCACTATACAAAAATAGTGATTGAAAAAAATCAAAGTATAAATAAAATAACAACCGGTAACTGCGCTGAGCTGAAATTTGGCATGTGTACTCACTAAACAAAGGAGTACTCACATGCCAAAATTCAGACAAATCCAAAAAAATTTATACACTCCCCCAAAGAAAATGCATCCGCGTGTGTAACCGTCTCAAAATAATGTTGTGCATGCTAATTTGGTGATAATTCACCTTATTAACATGCAAACAACCCATACACGCCAATTATTCACTTTTGAAAAAAAATATTTTTTGCCGGGTCCCGGTCCCCGCCCCCGGCCGGGACCTGTGTAAATAGCCAAAATTCGAAAATTCAAAAATTGAAAATCGTTTTTGATATTTTCAGGGAATTCAAAGTGACAAAAAGCAATCTTAAATTCAGCGTGCTAAATAAAGCGACAATTGATATGCGGTGGGTCTGAAAAAGCCTCGTGTAATGAAAAAACAAACATTAAAAAACATTGAAATGGCATCCGCGGGGGCAGCGGTAGGGTGTCAAAAAATTTTTTTTACGGAAAACGGAAAGGAAAAATTTTTTCACTTTACAGAAAACGGAAAACGGAAAGGTAAAATAAAATTTGTGCCGGAAAACGGAAAACGGAAAGGTAAAAAAATTTCACTCGACAGAAAACGGAAAAGTTAAAAAAAATTATCAGCCGGAAAATGGAAGACGGAAAATATAAATGCCGGAAAACGGAAAACGGAAAGCAAAATGTTCACGGAAACGGAAAAAATAAAGTGAAATTTGCACGGAAATGGACAAATTTGCAGAAGGAAAACCTGCATGCAGGTTTGCCTGTTTGGCTTTAATTGTGGTAGCTGTACATTCTGCAACTATGGATCATGCCAGTAACATCACTTGTAGTTCAAGCTTAACTGAACCAACAAGAAATCATCAAAAGGTAGCAAAAATACACTACAACAACAATAAGAAGGGTCTTCCGAGGGGAAGTCACACAAACATTTTTGGAAGGCATTCTGCCCCAGTGAAAATGGTGCAAACTGATCCACATAAGTGTATCTACCATTTGTCATGTCAAAGTGATATGAAATTGTCATGTCATGCTTCACTTACACTGAAATTAAGGTTAAAAATGGCTCCAATCATGAAAACAGTCCAAATACTGTGTTTTAAGCTTCAAATTCAATCTTTTTCTGAAAAATTTCGAAAATTGCCAAAAAAAATTGAAAATTCGAAAATTAATTTGGGAAAAAATTTGAAAATTCATTTTAGAAAAAACACTTAAAAATTTAAATACTTTTTTCTGGGAGGTTTGCCATCGTTACTCGTCTAGTCTTACAGGGGGGGTTATTCGAGGGGGGATTCAAGGGGGAACTATTCAAGCAAATACAGCATTTTCACCTTAAAAAGTTACTAATTCATGTGATTTCCTCTTTTCTTCATTCCCTACCTTGAAAAAGCCTATATATTGAACTCCCACGACACCCCCAAATAATAATTGTTTTTACTTCCCTCTGGAAGAAAATTCTCTATCCAAACCCCCAGAGGGGCAAAATTCAAGATATCCATGTCGCTTTTTCCCAACATTTTCCATGTTCATTTTTTGTATTCATCTGCATGCTTCTAGCGTGCACACTGTCCTTGCATGCAAGATTATGATTTTTTGTAAAAAATTTGTAAAATTTTTGTAAAATGTTTCATTTTATTTTATTAATGACATTTCAGAATAAAATAAAATAGACTGAAAAATGAATAAAATTAAAATAAAATACAATATAAATGCAAAAAGAATTTTACTCAACCAACCCTGTTTACAGGGTTTTTTAAGGGTCTGATAGTGATGGAAAAAGCGCCAGGACTTTGGCGCCAAGCGCCAAAAGCGCCATGGCGCTTTTCCGTACCCCAGCGCCAAGCGCCAATGGCGCCAGAGCAAAATGGCGCCAAGCGCCAATGGCGCCAGCGCCAAAAATTTTTTGCTTCTCATATACCGTATTTCCTCGAAATACCCCCCGGGGGGTGATTGTTTCATAGTGGTCCCGAGAGGGGGGGGGGTTAAACGAGGGGGGGGGTATTTCGAGGGGGGGGGTTATTGTTTCACAAGAAAATTTTTGAAAACCAAGTACGAAATTGTCGTCTGAAACGTACGCAGACGTCGAAAAATGCAACAAAAACCGCCATTTATAAGGTTCTGTAGACTAATATTAGTATGTAGATGGTATGTACACTGTTCTAACGTGACACCGACATTGTTTTAACGTGTGTTCTGCAGTACACTGAACACAAACTACAGTTATTGTCATGTACGTTCCCTTTACACTCAATTTGGGGGGGGGTATTTCGAGGGGGGGGGGTGATTGTTTCATAGTGGTCTCGAGAGGGGGGGGGTCAAACGAGGGGGGGGGTATTTCAAGGGGGGGGGTATTTCGAGGAAATACGGTATGCAGCCATGCTAATGCACTGCTATTAATTTGTTTTTGGCGCAATATATAAGTCAACTCCAGTCACTTTTGTTATTTTTGTCATGATATTTTACAGCTGGGTGTTTGTGCTAACTATAGCAAACCATCTGTAAAAAGTGCTAAGATTTATAGGTGTTTTAAAAAAAAATTACTTTAGGAATTTAGTAGTTTTTCCCCTAAAATAATTTTCAAATTTTCAAATGAAGTATTCAATTTTTTGGAATACTTTAGATTTTTCTACTAGGATATTGCCGTTTCGAGTTTTGCTAGTCAATTTTGAACACAGGATTTTGAGGTTTCAAATTTTGGATT
>CAXIWS010000448.1:0-60171 GCA_964036195.1 Sphaerolaimus hirsutus
TGCAGTGGCGCCATTAGCGCTTGGCGCCATGCCTATGAAAAGCGCAATGGCGCTTCTGGCGCTTGGCGCTAGGGGTCGGAAAAGCGCCATGGCTTTTTTGGCGCTTGGCGCCAAAGTTCTGGCGCTTTTCACATCACTACATAAGATATATAAATTGTTATTTAATTTCTAGGTTTATCGGGAACAGTTCATTTATTTTGTTTCACTCATATTGCAAGATAATTTGCGCTGCTACGTTTGCCAAAGTGCCTATTCGGTTAATGTTACAGTTGTTGCGTATTCTTTCAGAATGCATTGCATTGCATCATGTCCGCCGAGTATACTGAACTTTTTCTAAGGTAAACATAAACACAAAGTATTTATCTTTTACTCACTGGTGAGTACAGACAATGTAAAGTATGTTCCCTTTCTGGGAGTAAATAACGTTTGTCCCCAGGAAACATAAAAGTGAGTATTTTGAGAAATTTTGCCCCAATTTTCACTAAAAATCATCTTTTTCAAATGTTTTCACCCATCTTCACGCTTAAGTAGACCAGTCGATGTGCTTTTTGATTATTTTTGGCTACTTTGGTTATTTTGTCAGTTTTCTTTCCTTTTCCCTTTATGAAAAAGCCTATATAAAAAAATTTTCTGAAGTACGCTTTCTGTACTCGCGTACTTTAAAAAGTTACGCATAAAGCTGAGTACAGTTTTTTATAAAGGAATCGTAAACGTATTTACTTAGTACTCGAGACGAGAGCACGTATTTTTCGAGTACCGGTAAACGTAAATAGGTACAATTTAGCAACGTTGGCGACGCGAACTCACGGCCAGAAAGAACATGCACAGCACGGGGTGCTCGTCCTCTCCGTGGGGGCAGTCGAGCCGCTTGTTGCACAGGTCGAAGGCCCGGATGCACGGCCACTCGGCTGCGGTGGGCCGCGGGTCCGACTGCTTGCGCATGCACTCGTACATCGGCGCCGTGTGCGACCCGCCCGACGAGTCCCGACCGCACTCTGCAAGTTGCCGCGTTGCATGTTTGCCATACATGTGTATTGATGTTTTGAAACAATTGGAATCATGCTCAAAATTGGAATGATGTTCATGGCTGCGATTAGCCTTCCAAGAATTTTTTATAAACACCTTCCCGGACAAGTTCACCACCCATTTTTTTATTTCACTTTGGAAGCTATATCTATGGCTATGGTGGGGTTATAGAGCTGAAACTTTGTGAATATATACTTGTAACATCCCTCTACTCTGCAGCAATGGGGGGAGGCATGGCGACTAACTACAGGGTGGGTCGCCCTATAAGCAAAAAAATTTTGCCAGGTTTTCCGTGTCCCAAACAAGTACACCACCCCCTTGATTAGCTACACTAAAGCGGCTGTATCTCCAGTTGCGGGGGTGGTAGAAAGCTAAAATTTTTGGGGTATTTTGGCAACACCCACCCCTACTAAATGCCAGTGGGGCAGCTCCCGACGACCCACTACAGTTTGTGCCGCTGTGTATAAAATTGTTGTTTTTTAAAAAAAACGACCCAAGTGTCCCAAGCAAGTTCACCACCTAAACAAATTAAAAAATTTTTTTGAGAACATACCTTTTATAAAAACTGAATCAGGTTTTAACCCTACTTCTGCTAATAAAATTTTTTTCCTTTGTTTAGCCACCCCCATCATAAATGGCAGACCGAAAATTTCACTTTAAACCAATTTTTTGTTTCACACTTTCAAAGTTGGTTTACAAAGTTCACTAGAGAATGGTCTAAGGTTCAAAGTTATGTTAACAACATATCCTCTAAAATGCTTCCATAAGGAAATTTATTTGGGGTGAATGAAAATATGAAAATTTTGTCAAATTTTGTTCCTGCAATGACATCATTTTGACATCATAGAATTCACCCCAAGTAAATTTCCTTATGGAGGCCTATTAGAGGTTATGTTGTTTACATAACTTTGAACCTTAGACCATTCTCTAGTGAACTTTGTAAACCAACTTTTTAAGTGTGAAACAAAAAATTGGTTTAAAGTGAAATTTTCAGTCTACCGTTTATGGGACAGGGTAGGTGCCCTACTGAAAAAAAATTTTGGTGGCTGAACTAGGGTTCCAACCCGATTCAGTTTTATGTTAGGTATGTTGTTGCAACATTTTTTTAAATGCAGTAGGGCGATGAACTTGTTTTGGCACACTTGGGCTGTTTTTAGAAAATGGTCAACTTTATATGCAGTGACCGATGCTTTAGTGGGTCGTCGGCAGCCGCCCCACTGGTGTATTGTGAGGGGGGTTGTTGGCAAGACATCCCCCAAATTTCAGCTTTATACCGCCATCACAGCTGGAGATATGGCTCTTGTAGTGTAGCCAATCAAGTGTGTGGTGAACTTGATTGGGACACCAAAAACGCCAAAAAAAATGTTGCATATAGGGTGACCCACCCTGTAGTGAGTCGAGTCGCCGCACCTCCCCCATTGTTGGGGAGTAGAGGGGTCTTACAACTTTATATTTACAAAGTTTCAGCTTTATAACACCCCCATGGACGGAGATATTGCATTCGAAGTGAAATAAAAAAATGGGTGGTGAACTTGTCCGGGAAGGTGTTTATTTAATTTAATTTATGAAATCTATTTATTTATCTACCGTATTACCTCGAATTATCCCCCCCTTGAATTCACCCCCCCCCCCCCTCGAATAAACCCCCCCTCGAAATGGGCTGGGAAAATAATAAACCCCCCCCTCGAAATACCCCCCCCTTCGGAATGATGTACGTCATGTACATAATAAATACGTCATGTACCCAATGTACATGATGTATATTACTGTTAATTTGCATTGCAGCTACATGAGTAGTTTGTGTAGCTATCTACGTTTTTATGTCCAAATATATCCTGTTTGGACACATTTATTATACTCGGCAGACATGATACTCTGCCCTCACACTCATTTATGTCTCAAGTTGGAAGCGTGCCAATGAAGATAAAGCATGCAATTTTTGTGTAAAAGGTGAAGAAAATCATTGCTGTGAATGAGCTAATGTATAGCATTATGACAGCGATGACATTTTCAACTTTTGATGAAAATTGCATGTGTAAAAAATCGTTGGCACACTTCCAGCGGGAACCACACGTGCAGGGCGTAAAGTAACTGGAGTATACCTAGTTTGGGTACGCAAATGCCTACTATTTACTACGATACTTACAAAAATTTCTGACGAAATAATAACCCCCCCCTCGAATAACCCCCCCCCCCTCGAATTAACCCCCCCTCAAATTTTGCTGGCGAAATAATAAACCCCCATGGGGGTATTTCGAGGTGATACGGTATATCCCATAAAAAATGGCTAAAGCCAACAAAAAGTGGACGCTGCACCTAAACATGTGTATGCTTTTGAATGCACAAAAGTAATATATCATATACCATGCCATTTTCTTATCGAGCTATCAAAAGATGTATATCAAGGGAAATGTATACAAATGCTAATAATATAGGCTATCAACACAGCAAACTGCATCACAAGAAACAATTTCACCAAACTTTTGCATGGCAGTGTGAGCTGTGTCAAAGTGCTGCAATCATTAAAGATACAAAAAGCTCACGCTGCCATGCAAAAGTTTGGTGAAATTGTTTCTTGTGATGCAGTTTGCTGTGTTGATAGCCTATATTATTAGCATTTGTATACATTTACCTTGATATACATCTTTTGATAGCTCGATAAGAAAATGGCATGGTATATGATATATTACTTTTGTGCATTCAAAAGCATACACATGTTTAGGTGCAGCGTCCACTTTTTGTTGGCTTTAGCCATTTTTTATGGGATATACTTCTTTTTGAGGGCCACAGGCCCAAATTTTATAAGTTATTGCAAATCAAGCAAATGTCAAATGTGGCACTGAGCAATACAATCTATAGTCGAGAAGAAGCCAAATATTAAGATTCAAAAGATTTTCAACATGACATTTAGAACCTGAAAGTTATCACTTGACATTTATGACTTGAACCACTTGACAATAACTTGACATAAACCACTTGACATTTATGACTGAATGGCATCACTTGATATTTATGACTTGACATGAATTGCTTGCCATTTTTTCACCTGATAGTTTTCACTTGACATAAACAACTTGACAGATATCACCTGAAAATTGTTACATGACATATTACTTGACATTTGACATGACATTTATCACTTGACATTAAACTTGACATTTCACTTGAAATTTATCACTTGACATTAAACTTGACATTTGACATGACATTTATCACTTGACATTAAGCTTGACATTTAACTTGACATTTGACTTGACATTTCACTTCAAATTTATTACTTGACATTTCACTTGAAATTTATCACTTGGCATTTGACTTGACATTTCAATTGAAAGTTATCACTGTATATTCACCTTGACATTTATCACTTGACATTTGACTTGACTTGACTTTAGACTTGACATTTATAACTTGACATTTGACTTGATATTTGATCACTTGACATTAAATTTTACATTTGACTTGACATTTCTCACTTGAGATTTGACTTGACATTTATCACTTGAAATTTGATTGACTTGACATTTATCACTATAAATTTGACTTGACATATGACTTGATATTTGACTTGACATTTATGAGTTGACATTAAACTTGACATTTCACTTGAAATTTGTCACTTGACATTTGACTTGAAATGTGTCACTTGACATTTGACTTGACATTTGACATTTCATTTCACTTGAAATTTATCACTTTACATTTGACTTGACATTTGACATGACATTTATCACTTGACATTAAACTTGACATTTCAATTGAAATTTATCAGTTGACATTTGACTTGAAAGTTATCACTTGAAATTTAACTTGATACTTTATCACTTGATATTTTATAACTATCTATCACTTGACATTTATCAATTGACATTTCACTTGAAATTTATCACTTGACAATTATCACTTGACATTTCACTTGAAATCTACCACTTGACATTTATCACTTGATATTTGACTTGATATTTTATCACTTAATATTTTATCACTAGACATCTATCACTTGACATTTATCACTTGACATTTGACTTGACATTTATAACTTGACATTTGACTTGACATCAACCACTAGACATTTATGACCTGATAGTAATCAGCATGCAAGGTCACATGCTCAGTATCACATGAAGCAGTAGTTCAGGCATGTTTGCGCATTTTACCCAAAATAAGCAAACTTGAATAACTTTTGTAAATCTGTACCAAAATTGCCAAAAATTGGCTCATTTGAAAGCTCTAGTCATGGCACACATCAACAAATTTTTTTTATTGCCCCATTTGTATTCAAATTTTAAATTTATTGAGGTTTGAAAATTTCAAACAGATACCGTACCAAAGTGGGCGGAGCCTGTGAAAAAAAATCCCGAAAATAGGAAATGGCATCATATTCTCTTTCAAATGAGCCATCAACCATGAAAATCGGTCGTGTTTCAAGGAAGTTATTGCAGTTTGAAGATTTTCGGGAGAACAAGAACAACAACAACAAGAACACTACTTGAAAAAGAAAATGCGTAATAACTTCCTCCGAACTCCACCGTTGGATCTGAAAATTTGCATGGTGGTACTTTTCGACACGGGCTTTTTAATGGTGCAGTCGGTTCTGCACTAGCGCATTGCGTTCCGAAGTTATTGCGATTTTAAATTTGCGATTTCCGCATTTTGGTGTGTCTGACCATATTATGGGTGGGTCGCTTGCGCCCTCCCTCGGCAGCGAGTCGTAATGATTCCCAGAGTAGCCGTCAACAAATGCCACTTCTTCCAAATACCCACCGGCTGGGAACTCGGATGAGTTGACCAAAAAAGGAATGCGAACATGTGGCGTCAACTGCTGCACATCAGGGATGAAAACTGTCGATGACAAAGGTGCGGGTTGGCGCGTGCTCTTGAAAGTGGACAATGTGAGTTGACGAGGAATCGACAAACGTGGCGGCGGAGTTGACAAATTGGGAACTGCCAACTGAACAGAATGCGAAAGCCTGGCCCCATCCCTGTCAACTCAAACTGGCGGCAACACAAAACGAGGAATTGGCAACTGCGAATGTGAAGGGGTCCCTCCTGGGGATCGTACATCTTGGGGAACTTCTGCGGCCGGGCGCCAAAACTCCTGACTACGCGACGGTGTGGAAACTGTTTCACAACGCCATGCCTGTCTCAAAGCTTCCGTTTGAAATTGGTGTTCAGCCACCGAGTCCGGATGAAACTGAGAAACCCTGTTCACCGGGTGTGGTCGTGTATGTCTGCGAGAAAACGACATGGCCTTGCCAAAACTGGGCAGCGGAATAGCTTATCCCCAGGTCGTTTTCGGGGATGGGCTGGGGAAATAATAAACCCCCCCCTCGAAATACCCCCTCCCGAATCATGTACATCATGTATGCAATGTACATGATGTATTTTTTACTACTTATTTGCATCGCAGCTGCACTTATACGGACATTTGTGTACAGATGTACATATAAAGCCCCAATATAACCTATTTTCTCACATTTATTACCCTTTTTGTGTAAGAAAAAGCGTATTCTTCACATTGAAATTCACGAAAATTTCTGGCGAAATAATAAAACCCCCCCTCGAATAAACCCCCCCCCCCCTCGAATTAACCCCCCCTCAAATTTTGCTGGCGAAATAATAAACCCCCATGGGGGTATTTCGAGGTAATACGGTATATTCTGTTTGGACACATTTTTTACCTATTTTGGGTACGCAAATGCCTACTATTTACTACGATCCTTACGAAAATTTCTGACGAAATAATAAAACCCCCCCTCGAATAACCCCCCCCCTCGAATTAACCCCCCTCCAATTTTGCTGACGAAATTTTAAACCCCCATGGGGGTATTTCGAGGTAAGACGGTAAACGTATTTACTCGGTACTCGAGTATACATATTTTGCGAGTAAAAGTAAATACCCTATGTCCTTGAATAAGACCTCCACCTTGAATAACTCCCCCTGTTTACCAGGTGATGAAAAACGACTCATCCCCTTGTAAAACTCCCCCTCTTATGGTATTTGGTACATGTATCCAAAATGTGTATTTGAATAATTCAGATTCAGTGGAGATGAGATACTGAATTTCGAGTGAATTAACATCTATTTCAGGACGGAGATCAGTATCTCATCTCATAGTATTTTTTTCAAAAATTGGTGTCTCTGTATCTTGTAAAAGGTGTCATATATTGTGGTAGTTTTTTTCTATCATGAACAGGGTTGGTTTTATAAAAATTATTTGTACACAAATTGTATAAAAATTGTATTTAATTTTAATTTTATTCTTGTTTCCTTTTACCGTATTACCTCGAATTATCCCCCCCTTGAATAAACCCCACCCCTCGAATTAACCCCCCCTCAAAATGGGCTGGGAAATAATACCCCCCCCCTCGAAATACCCCCCCCCCTTTCGAAATGATGTATATCATGTACATTATCAATACGTCATGTATGCAATGTAAACACCTTCCCGGTCACGTCTGGCAGCCATTTTTTGATTTTACTTCTTTTATCCTATCCCCAGTTCTAGGGCGCCCTTGAGGCTGAAACTTGGGGGAGATATTGTCGCAACCCCCCTCTACTTCGCATGAATTGCAGGGGTCGCCGCGACCCCCCAATTCCTGCGAAGTAGAGGGGGGCTGCGCCAATATCTCCCCCAAGTTTCAGCCTCGCGGGCGCAGTAGAACTGGGGATAGGATATAAGAAGTAAAATCAAAAAATGGCTGCCGGACGTGACCGGGAAGGTGTTTACATGGTCGGGCTGAAAAGTCCCCGGGCAGTGCTCGCCATTCGCGCTAGGGGTAAGCTACGGTTATAAAATTTTAACACGTTAAAATATCAGGTGTTTTGAGTTTTCACCCACAATTTCACCCCTCTAGCTCCACCCACTGCGGAACTGTTGGGGTTACAATTTCGGTCATTTTGTACTGATGTACAAATGGTGCTCTAGCTCAACGCTGCTTTAAGTTGTGATCATGAAACTTTGGCTAGTGTAAGCCAGTGTGTTGGCAATGTGCTGATAGTATTTTATTCCTAAAAGTCGTTAATAAAATAAAATGACACCATTTTACAGAAATTTTACAGAAATTTCACAAAAATTGTACAAAAAATTAGAATCTGGCACGCAAGACCAGAAGATTGTTATCTTTAGACCTAAACATGAAAAACAGATGAAGTGAAAAATTTTTCTGTTACTTAAAAAGTTGCATGCAGTTGGTATTGTAAGCTAGTCACATGTGTAAAGTTACAATTATTGATAACAATGGTTTGCATTTTCAGTAGAAGGACTACTGTAGTGTGCTCGGTGCATTTGTCAAATGCCATGCAAAGTGTCAATTGTCATCACAATTGCAAAGTCAAGTGCAGGGCCGTATCCAGGGGGGGAGCGGGGGGGGGGGGGCATCCGCGCATTCTTCACCAGATATAAGTTATTATCATCAGATTTGCTCCATGTGGCCGCAAATCATAAAAATGTTGTGCTTTTTGCTGTTTTGTATGTATATTTACATACATATACAGCGTTCCATGGCGCTGACGCCAACGCCAATGACGCCTACTAATGGCGCCAGCGCCATGGTGCCTTTCCGCCACTATGTAGCTAAAATTTTAGGGGGGGGGGGCTGAGCCCCCCCCCCTCGCCGGGCTCCGTAAACAAGCAGCCCCCCCACCAAAAAATCCTGGATACGTCCCTGGTGAAGTCTAAAAAAATTATCTTGTTGCTTGAGTTTCTACATGTTTATTCGTGGAACTGGGGGCAGTCCTAAGCCCTGTAGGATCAAATATCATGTAAAATGTCATACAAAGTGTCAAGTTCAATTTTCCATTTTATTTTACTCTTAAATTTTCCACTTTATTTTAATTTTTTTTCTGAGATTTTGCCAACCCTGATCATGAACAAATATACCTACTTATACACTAATTTGTATCAGATCTACATTTAACTCATTTCTTGTCACTTTTATCTTTACTGAGATATGGAACTAAACTTCTCAAATGTGAACAAATGTATCCGATCTCATATATGCAATGTAAGCATAATCATACTCCATGGAGCAGGGGGAAGTGTGAAGAGCCCCAGCTGGTGCAAACTGCCATCATAATCTCAGCTGGAATGGTACACAGAAAATAGTGTGTATGGGAGAAGCTGTAAAAAAAATAATGGTGCTGTGAAAGACAATTCATCTTTTCAAAATGTTACCCATTTGACTACTCAATACCTTTCAATTTGAATGAAATGAAAGCACAAAAGGAAATCTGTAAAGGGTGCAATGAAGACATGCAGAATGTGTCTCTTTGTTCACTGGGGCAACATGTGTTTTTGAACAAAAGACAGGTCTGTGAACTCAGAGTATAAAAGCCATGGCGAATCTCATCACTTTCATTCCCTTCAGAAATAATCAATCAAAATGGACTTCAAAACAATAACTGTACTCCTTCTCATCGTGGGCATCGTCGCTGTGCAAGGTGAGCCGCCTCGGTTCCGTCTCCCACCAAGAAACATCTGTAGAAAACCCCCAAGAAATTCCAAAATTTGCAAAATTTCCAAATATTTGCAGCCGACTCAAATGAGAACCGAGCCGGAGAAGTAGAGAGGGGAGGTCGAAATGAGCGCTCCAGCGATCCGCGCGCTCTGAGGGATGCAGCTCGCAAGGAAATTAGAGAGATGAGGAAACAATTACAAGCACAAAATGCTGGTAGTAACTGAAAAGCTTTTGAGAATGACAGGTGACAAGTGATAATTGTAATAGTTGAAATTGGCCTTCCTTTGGAATGATTTTAACATTGAAAACAGGTGAAACTAACAAAACATGAAATCTTGACCTTTTAAAGACATCAAATGAACTTGCTAGCAACTAAACACTCGTAATATATATATCGATGTTTGCCACCAGAATATTACCACCAGAAATAAGTACACGAGAAAGTGCAGTTAAAAAACTCCCGTCTCCCAGTGTAAGATAAGTATGAAAAAATTACTCACCCTCTGTATGTACAGGACAAAAAATATAACTTTTTCAGTGCAGTGTTTTTGTGCTTAGATGACCGTATTTGCTTGAATAATCCCCCTGGGGGATTATTATTTCGTCAGACTTTTTTGAGGGGGGAATTATTTGAGGAGGAATTATTCAAGGGGGAATTATTATTTCGTCATAGTTCTCGTCAGTGTACATTCATTGGGTACAATGTGTACACACAACATACACATGTACTTTTTTGTGTTCCGTCTCTGTCTCAGATGGTATGCAGTACGCAAATTCGATTGCGTTGCTGCACATCGATGTACTGCATTTCCATTCGATGAATCAAACCAGACTGAGCTATTCTGCTTTGTCTGGCTTCATTAATTTTTTAGACCATATATTGGGAGGGTTTATTGAGGGGGAATTATTTTCTCCTCACGCGTCTAACAGGGGGGGGGGATTTTTCGATGGGGGAATTATTCAAGCGGGGAACTATTCAAGCAAATACGGTAGTTTCATTAGATATTTTGTACTTTCGTCTCTTTTATGCTGCGATTACAGCTCGGGCGTAAAATTGACCAGGCATAAAATTGATTTTGGGCGTAAAATTAATTACAGATGAATGGATAAAGATACGACATTGTTATTTTAGTCAAAGAAAGCTTAGATGCAGACGTTTCTTGTGTCCAACAGAGTTGTGAAAATAACTGGTATTTTTGGAAAGCGTAAGCGTAAGCGTAAATACACTTTCCAATTTATGAGTATGGATACGAAAAGCGTAAGGTATTTTTAAAATACCTAGGAAAGCGTAAGAAAAAGCATAAGCGTAAAAAAATTTTACAAAGTGATCTTGCTGCTGAGCATAGGATTATCGAATTACTGTATTTCCTCAAAATACCCCCTCAAAATACCCCCACCATAAAGGTGTCTAATAATGTCCAAAAACTGTAGTTTGGTATCTGTGCAATGCGGAACACAAGTTAAAAGGAATACCTGAGTCATATTAGGACAGGGCTTATACAACTATGTACCAACTAGGTAAATAGGTACGTACTTACTTATGTAAGTTTATAGATGCTTATATTTTGCACGTTGAGAAAAACCCTGGGTGTTTTTTGAGGAAATACGGTATCCATTATTTGACTTGAAATTTCTAATCCTAAGCCACAATATTGCTAGATGCCACAATTTGCACATGTGCCGCTATTTCACTTCTTAGAGAACACACCCTGTTATTTTTTTGTAAGCATTCTCAGCAACTTTCTGTTTATTTCTTTCTTTTTCAAAAGCATAAAACTGGGTTGTGTGAAAAAATTTTTACGCTTTTAGTACCCGGGTATTTCTGCCGGGAAAGCGTAATAAAGTGTACGGGTATTTTATGAAAGTGTGAGCGTAAGTATAAATACCCATTTACCCGAGTATTTCGGGTAAGCGTAAATAAGCTTTCACAACTCTGGTGTCCAAAGCTCATGAGTCTATTTTAATCGTACTGGGAGTTATGAATTTTAGCACAATTTTTCCAATTATGCACTGTAAGTTGTGTAAACTAAGGGTGTAAAATTAAAAAAATTTGCGCCAAAATTCATAACTTCTAGTACAATTAAAATAAACTGATGAGCTTTGGACACAAGCAACATCTGCATGTGCGTTTTCTTTGACTGAAATTACAACACCATATCTTTATCCATTCACCTGTAATCAATTTACTGCCCAAAAATCAATTTTACACCCAGTCAATTTTACGCCCAAGCTGTAATCGCAGCATTAGAGCGTACTATACCACTTGAAACCACTAAAACTGCCACAAAAATGCTAATTTGTATGCAAAATCACTGTGTTCATATGCAAAAATTGCAATATATCTGCCTAGTCTGTCACTACTAGTGATGTAAAAAGTGCCGGGATGTTGGCACTAAGCTTCAAAAGCAGCATGGCACTTTTCCAACTCCCAGTGCCTGGTGCCATGGTGCCTTTTACACGGTTCAAACGGCATCCCGATCGCGAATCCAGAGAATTTTTGGCATTTTGTGGTCCTGATCAGGGTTGGTAAAATCTCAGAAAAAAAATAAAAATAAAATAATAAAAAATTGAATATTCAAGAATAAAATAAAATGGAAAATTTAAGAATAAAAATAAAAATTGTATAAAAATTCGAATTTTTGTAAAATTGTATAAACATTCGTATTTTTTGTAAAATTGTATAAAAATTCATATTTTTTGTAAATTTTTATCTCGTTGCTTGAGTTTCTACCAGTTTATTCATGGATCTGGGAGCAGTCCCAAGTGTAAACTGTCAAACATCATGTAAAATGTCATGCAAAGTGTCAATTGTCATGACAAATGTAAGGTAAAGTAAAAAAAAACATGTAAAAAATAAAGTATCAATTGTCAAGCAAATTGTATCCAAATCTTATGTTTTATATCTAAATCTGATGTTTTGTATCCAAATTATGTTGTTGTGAACATTTGGATACAAAACATAAGATTTGGATACAAAACATACTATGGATACAAAAACACAAGATTTGGATACACGATTTACACTTTGCATGACATTTGTCATGACAATTGCCACTTTGCTTGAAATTTGACATGACACTTGACATTTTGCATGACAATTGACACTTTACTTTACATTTGTCATGACAATTGACAAATTTCATTACATTTTACAAATGTGCCCAGCACACTCCACTAGTCCTTCTACTGAAAATGCAAACCATTGTTATCAATAATTGTAACTTTACACTTGCAGCTAGATAACAATACATACTGCATGCAACTTTTGAAAAGTAAGGGAAAAATTTGTCACAGGTTTTTCATGTATAGGTCTAATTATAACATTTTTCTGGCCTTGCATGCATGATTCTGATTTTTTGTAAAAATTTTGTAAAATGTGTCATTTTATTTTATTAATGACTTTTGGGAATAAAATAAAATAAAATGAAACAAGAATAAAATTAAAATAAAATAAAGTTTTTATACAATTTTTATACAATTTTACTAAAATGAATTTTTATAAAACCAACCCTGGTCCTGATCCTGAGACTCTGATCCCGAAAGTTAAAATCCCGATCCCGCAAAAATCACTGTAAATAATAAAATGTGAAAAAATGACATTTGCACCAAAAAATGCGAACGGAAACCTCCATCTATTTTATGCCTTTTCTGCCATCTGAGAGTGTTTTTAGACCTTTGTGAACAACTCTGAATGCCAGAATTATGGCCAAATCTCGATCCTGAGACCCCAATCCTGATCCCGAAAAAATGTCAATCCCGATCCCGTGGCCCCAATCCCGATCCTGAAATCTGAAAAAAAAACAATCTCGATTCCGTGAGCGCGATCCCGAAATCTCAAAAAGCCAATCCTGATCCCGATAATATTCAATCCCGTTTGAACCCTATCCATGGCTCCAGAGGTAGAAAAGGGGGGGGGGTTGTTACCCCCACAAACCGCCCAGCTATCTATCTGTCTTGGAGGCCGCTCAGCTATCAATTTATCCTGGAGCTGGAGGCAAAATTTGGGTCTACTATCCCCTAACCCCCCCCCCCCAGTCGGCCAGATATCTACCTATCTGGAGTGATTTTTGAGAAACACGACTCCCAGTTTTTGCTCAAAATCGCTATTTTTCATACCTTTTTATAGATTCATACCTCCAAAATCACTAGTTCATGTGTCTAACTGCCTGTTTTCAGCTATTTTCAGTAATAAATGTGCTTATATACCAATTTTTCACCTACTTTTAGCGAGTTTTCTCACTTTTCTTCCTTCTATGCCTATATATTGAACCCCCCACCCCCCAGAATTTTTTTAGCGATCTATCCCTCTGGAGGAGCGATTTGCTATCTATCGATCCCCCCGAAGGGTCGAAATCTAGAAGACCCCTGATGTAAAGGATCAAAAGTCATAGAAAATGCCCTGTAAAATGTGAACTGGCATGCAAATTTTCAAAAATCATGTAAAATGTATGTGCTTATATTCCCATTTTTCACCTACCTTTAGCGATTTTTCTCTCTTTTCTTTTTTCTGTGCCTATATATTGAACACCCGTGTCCTCCCCCCAACCCCCCCCCCCCCCCAGAAAATGTTTCAGTTATCTATCCCTCCGGAGGGGCGATTTGCTATCTATGCAGGAGGGTCGAAATCTAGAAGACCCCTGCATGGCTCCACAGTAATCGTCACGGTTGTTACCTAGATTTTATAGCAATATATCAAACATTCTTGTCGCTTTGATAACGATGGCAAAAAAAGATTCGAAAATTCGAAAACATTTTCGAATTTTCGAATTTTTTCGGAATTTTCGAATTTTTATTTCACCCCTAGAAAAAACACTTAAAAATCGATTTATTTTTCAAAAAATTCGAAAATTCGAAAATTCAAAAATTCGAAAATTATTTTCGAATTTTTTAAGGAATTCAAGGCCACAACAGTGTATAGAGAAGGTGAACGACAAAAGCTGAGCTTTGTGATCTGGGAAATGCATAACACACGTCAAAAACAATTGACTGTGTTATGTTAGAACAGGGTTTAGACCATTTACGTACTTAAAAAAGTCTATAGAGTCTTATACAGTCATCCCCGGGTTATCGGGTGATGTAAAATTTTTGAAATCTCACCCTATAATGCGGGGAACCCTATAACCGGGGGATGTACTATAGTGGTGTTGTGCTGGCGCATGGCGTTACCAGCATTTATGGACATCAATCACTAATAATGAACATGAGGCTTTTTAAATGCAATAATCGTGCAACGTTCAAAATGTGCATTTATGATGTTCATATATAAATTTATACTCTGCGGACAGCACATTTTTTTCCCAATGTCATTCCCCGTTTTTTATTATTCTTGAATACCCGATAACTGAAGGAATTTTATATATCAAAATGCTAAACAAATTCCCAAATCGCACCCGATAACCCGGGAATACGGGAAACCTTCAATCCAGGGAATTTTCTTCACACGTGTCGCCGGTTTTCAAAATTCTACCCATTAACCCGGGGAACCCTATAACAGGGGGAACCGTTAACCCGGGGACGACTGTACATGGTGCTTTTCATTGGCAAAAAATAAACCCCCACGAAATAAGCCCCCTCAAAATGTCCACTCTGAGAAGAAAAAAAACCCTGGGTGTAATTCGAGGAAATAAGGTAGCAGATTGACTGTATGGTAGCATTTTTTGTGGAGGGGGCGGGCTGTAGCCACAGAGCACGTGGTTATAACTCGTGAACCGCTCAGCGAAAATTGCTCAAATTTGAATATGATATGGTTTTGGGTCAGGGCTAAAATGTAAATCAGAGGCCACTCAATACGACTGCCCTTACTAGGGATAGCGTGTTTAAAAGAATGTATTTTTTTCTCGATATTTTGGGTGTCACCTGATTTGACCTCAGAAATGAACTGAAATGAACTCTCCACAACTGTGTGATTATTTTAAAAGTCAAATGGCAATAATCAGTTTAGTAATTAATGGCTGAGTTGTTGAGGTGCAGATTTTGCATGTTTCTGGCAATGCGCAAAAAGTTTTGAAAAATTTACTTCTTTCAGATCAATCTCAGGTCTGGGTGTGGAATAGAGAGTATAGAGTCGCTTCCAATTTACTCCAATCCCTGCCCGAAAACCATATCATATTAAAATCTGAGCAATTTTGCCAAGCAGTCCAAGTAATAACCACATGCTCCATGGCTAACCCCCCCCCCCCCCCTAAAATGTTACCTCCAGTGAAGTATTAGGTTGTCAACTAAGTAACATTGATTTTTTGCAATCACACATACGCAAAAAATTAAGGTTACTTAGTTGACAACCTAATAGTTGTTGAAGATTTGTACAATTTGCATATTTTTAGTTGTTTTCCTTTTCCCGTGTTGAATCAATGTGTACATCCCATAAAAAATGGCTAAAGCCAACAAAAAGTGGACGCTGCACCTAAACATGTGTATGCTTTTGAATGCACAAAAGTAATACCGTATTACCTCGAAATACCCCCAGGGGGTTTATTATTTCGCCAGCAAAATTTGAGGGGGGGATAATTCGAGGGGGGGGTTTATTCGAGGGGGGGGTCTATTATTTCGCCAGAAATTTTCAGAAATTCCGCATACTCAGACGTAGAAAAATCAAGCGTTTACATAGACGTATATGTGTTTTTAGGCATTAATAACTGTATACCGTATTTCCTCGAAATACCCCCCGGGGGGTGATTGTTTCATAGTGGTCCCGAGAGGGGGGGGGTTAAACGAGGGGGGGGTGTATTTCGAGGGGGGGGGTGATTGTTTCACAAGAAAATTTTTGAAAAACAAGTACGAAATTGTCATCTGAAACGTACGCAGACGTCGAAAAATGCAACAAAATTCGCCATTTATAAGGTTCTGTAGACTAATATTAGTATGTAGATGGTATGTACACTGTTCTAACGTGACACCGACATTGTTTTAACGTGTGTTCTGCAGTACACTGAACACAAACTACAGTTATTGTCATGTACGTTCCCTTTACACTCAATTTGGGGGGGGGGTATTTCGAGGGGGGGGGTGATTGTTTCATAGTGGTCTCGAGAGGGGGGGGGGGTCAAACGAGGGGGGGGGTATTTCAAGGGGGGGGGTATTTCGAGGAAATACGGTATACACATAAACCCTTACCTAACGTCACTCAATCATCAGTCTTAACGTGTGTTCTGACTTTACAGATCACAAACTGCGGTATTTGTCATGTACGTTCTCTTTACACTCAATTTTAGGGGGGGTATTTCGAGGGGGGGGTTTATTATTTCCTCAGCCGAAATTTAGGGGGGGTATTTCGAGGGGGGGGTTAATTCAAGGGGGGGGGATAATTCGAGGTAATACGGTATATCATATACCATGCCATTTTCTTATCGAGCTATCAAAAGATGTATATCAAGGTAAATGTATACAAATGCTAATAATATAGGCTATCAACACAGCAAACTGCATCACAAGAAACAATTTCACCAAACTTTTGCATGGCAGTGTGAGCTGTGTCAAAGTGCTGCAATCATTAAAGATACCAAAAGCTCACGCTGCCATGCAAAAGTTTGGTGAAATTGTTTCTTGTGATGCAGTTTGCTGTGTTGATAGCCTATATTATTAGCATTTGTATACATTTACCTTGATATACATCTTTTGATAGCTCGATAAGAAAATGGCATGGTATATGATATATTACTTTTGTGCATTCAAAAGCATACACATGTTTAGGTGCAGCGTCCACTTTTTGTTGGCTTTAGCCATTTTTTATGGGATATACTTCTTTTTGAGGGCCACAGGCCCAAATTTTATAAGTTATTGCAAATCAAGCAAATGTCAAATGTGGCACTGAGCAATACAATCTATAGTCGAGAAGAAGCCAAATATTAAGATTCAAAAGATTTTCAACATGACATTTAGAACCTGAAAGTTATCACTTGACATTTATGACTTGAAATTACCCACTTGACAATAACTTGACATAAACCACTTGACATTTATGACTGAATGGCATCACTTGATATTTATGACTTGACATGAATTGCTTGCCATTTTTTCACCTGATAGTTTTCACTTGACATAAACAACTTGACAGATATCACCTGAAAATTGTTACATGACATATTACTTGACATTTGACATGACATTTATCACTTGACATTAAACTTGACATTTCACTTGAAATTTATCACTTGACATTAAACTTGACATTTGACATGACATTTATCACTTGACATTAAGCTTGACATTTAACTTGACATTTGACTTGACATTTCACTTCAAATTTATTACTTGACATTTCACTTGAAATTTATCACTTGGCATTTGACTTGACATTTCAATTGAAAGTTATCACTGTATATTCACCTTGACATTTATCACTTGACATTTGACTTGACTTGACTTTAGACTTGACATTTATAACTTGACATTTGACTTGATATTTGATCACTTGACATTAAATTTTACATTTGACTTGACATTTCTCACTTGAGATTTGACTTGACATTTATCACTTGAAATTTGATTGACTTGACATTTATCACTATAAATTTGACTTGACATATGACTTGATATTTGACTTGACATTTATGAGTTGACATTAAACTTGACATTTCACTTGAAATTTGTCACTTGACATTTGACTTGAAATGTGTCACTTGACATTTGACTTGACATTTGACATTTCATTTCACTTGAAATTTATCACTTTACATTTGACTTGACATTTGACATGACATTTATCACTTGACATTAAACTTGACATTTCAATTGAAATTTATCAGTTGACATTTGACTTGAAAGTTATCACTTGAAATTTAACTTGATACTTTATCACTTGATATTTTATAACTATCTATCACTTGACATTTATCAATTGACATTTCACTTGAAATTTATCACTTGACAATTATCACTTGACATTTCACTTGAAATCTACCACTTGACATTTATCACTTGATATTTGACTTGATATTTTATCACTTAATATTTTATCACTAGACATCTATCACTTGACATTTATCACTTGACATTTGACTTGACATTTATAACTTGACATTTGACTTGACATCAACCACTAGACATTTATGACCTGATAGTAATCAGCATGCAAGGTCACATGCTCAGTATCACATGAAGCAGTAGTTCAGGCATGTTTGCGCATTTTACCCAAAATAAGCAAACTTGAATAACTTTTGTAAATCTGTACCAAAATTGCCAAAAATTGGCTCATTTGAAAGCTCTAGTCATGGCACACATCAACAATTTTTTTTATTGCCCCATTTGTATTCAAATTTTAAATTTATTGAGGTTTGAAAATTTCAAACAGATACCGTACCAAAGTGGGCGGAGCCTGTGAAAAAAAATCCCGAAAATAGGAAATGGCATCATATTCTCTTTCAAATGAGCCATCAACCATGAAAATCGGTCGTGTTTCAAGGAAGTTATTGCAGTTTGAAGATTTTCGGGAGAACAAGAACAACAACAACAAGAACACTACTTGAAAAAGAAAATGCGTAATAACTTCCTCCGAACTCCACCGTTGGATCTGAAAATTTGCATGGTGGTACTTTTCGACACGGGCTTTTTAATGGTGCAGTCGGTTCTGCACTAGCGCATTGCGTTCCGAAGTTATTGCGATTTTAAATTTGCGATTTCCGCATTTTGGTGTGTCTGACCATATTATGGGTGGGTCGCTTGCGCCCTCCCTCGGCAGCGAGGGAGGGCGCTGGCGCGCCCACCCGATCGCTTGCGCCCTCCCTCGGCAGCGAGGGAGGGCGCTGGCGCGCCCACCCGATCGCTTGCGCCCTCCCTCGGCAGCGAGGGAGGGCGCTGGCGCGCCCACCCGATGAAATGAAAAGGTGGCAAACTGGTCCACATAAGTTCCACCATTTGTGATGCCAAATTACTGTGAAAATAAGGTTAAAATGTGAAAACTGTCTTAATTCCTGTTTAAAGGGTTCAAATTCAATACTTTTTTGAAAAAATTCAAAAACTAACCAAAAAAATTCGAAAAACTGCCCAAAAAGATTCGAAAATTGCTCAAAAAGATTCTAAAATTCTAAAATTCTAAAATTAAATTCGAAATTCGAAAATTAATTTGGGGAAAAATTCGAAATTCGAAAATTCAATTTAGAAAAAACACTTAAAAATTTAAATACTTTTTTCCGGAGGGTTTGCCATCGTTACGCTTTGATGAAGGTGAATTTAATTACCGTATTACCTCGAAATACCCCCAGGGGCAGGGTTGGTTTTAGTAAAATTCTTTTTACTAAAATTGTAGTAAAATTGTATATAATTTTTATTTTATTTTTATATTATTCTTACATTTTTCATTTATTTTAATTTTATTCTTAAATTTTCCATTTTATTTTTATTTTATTTTTATTTTTTATGTCAGATCGTGACCAGAATTGATTTTTGTAAAATTATTTTTACTCAAATTGTATAAAAAATTGTATTTTATTTTTATTTTATTCTTCAATTTTCCATTTTATTTTTATTTTATTCTTCAATTTTCAATTTTATTTTTATTTTATTTTTTATTTTTTTCTGAGATTCTGCCAACCCTGCCCAGGGGGTTTATTATTTCGCCAGCAAAATTTGAGGGGGGGATAACTCGAGGGGGGGGGGGTTTATTCGAGGGGGGGTCTATTATTTCGCCAGAAATTTTCGGAAATTCCCCATACTTGGACGTAGAAAAATCGAACAATTACATAGATGTATATGTATTTATAGGTAAATATATATAACTGTATATACACATAATTCCTTCCCTAACGTCACTCAATCATCAGTTTTAACGTATGTCAGAACACTGTACAGATCACAAACTGCGGTATTTGTCATTTACGTTCTCTTTACACTCAATGTTAGGGGGGTATTTCGAGGGGGGGGGGGGGTTATTCAAGGGGGGATAATTCGAGGTAATACGGTAAATAAAATTGAAAATTAAATGTGAAAATTGAGTCTATTGATAGTACACGTTGAATTTGTCAGTGTCTATTATAGAATTTGTGAATTTGAATGATTGAAATTCATCGCATCCCAATTCTGCATTGTAATTGGCAGGGATTCAGTATAGGGGGTCATCCCCCCCCAAACGCTCCAGCTATCTATCTATCCCGGAGGCTGCTCAGCTATCTATCTATCCTGAGGCGAAAATTTTGGCTACTATCCCCTAACCGCCCCCCCCCCCCCCAATCGGCCAGCTATCTATCTATCTGGAGCGATTTTCAAGAAATGTTGCCCCAATTTTTGCTCAAAATCGCTAGTTTTGGTACCTTTTTTATAGTTTTTCACCTTCAAAATTCTAATTCATGTTCCGTATTGCCTATTTTCAGCTGTTTTTTGTACTATATGTACTTATATACCTATTTATAGCAGTTTTTCTTCTACTTTTAGCGATTTTTACATTTTTTCCTTCTATACTTCGGAAAATCCTATATATTGAACCCCGCGAGAAATGGGTGATTAAAAAAATTACATTTGACTGTAATTGGGGGTGATTGTTTCAGAGTGGAAATATTGAGGGGGTGATTTCGATGGGGGGGGGGGCTTATTTTTTCACCATAAATGTTTTGAACTCTCAGTACTAATTTGTGGTTTGTAACGTAAGCAGACATAGAAAAATGCAACAATAATCACCATGTATAGGAGTCTATAGGTATAAAACAGGTTCTAACATAACACAGTCATTGTTTGAACGTGCGTACTGTGTTCTGCATTGTCCGGATCACAAACCGCAGCTTCTGTCGTTTATGTTCTCTTTACATTTACCTAATTGGGGGGCGGGGTATTTTGAGGAAATATGTTAAGTATATACAGTATTTCCTCGAAATACCCCCAGAGGGTTTATTTTTTCAGAGTGGAAATTTTGAGGGGGTTATTATTTCGCCCGAAATTTTCGTAAAGGGTGTAGTAAAGAATGGGCTTTGACGTACCCAAAACAGTAATAAAGGTGAACTCACAAAATATTTTGATACATAAATATCAACGTAGATGGGTACACATAAACCCCCGTTTACCTAGGTCCGAACGCTTACGAATTTTTGAAAAACGATTCATTCACAGCCCCCCCCTAAACGTTTTGGGAAAATTCACCCCATACAAAAGATAGCCCAAAGAATCGTCTAAATGATGTATGGTATGCCCCCAATATAAGGCCGCGTGGGCCGTGTAAACGGCCCACGCATTTTTTTATACAAAAATGCACTGATCACCTTGCTCCAAACGTTTCTTTTTATATGCTTATATTCTGTTTTTCAAGGCCAGAATTTGGCCATAATACAGAACAGAGTCCTGGCTTAGTGCTCAATGCCATTTCAACGGTTTATTTCCAGGCAGAAATAAGATTAGGATATTTTCAATTTTTACTGTTTTGTATTGAGATCACGATCAGCTGTGATTGTGATCATTTTATCTTCCATCATTTGCTTCCACCAGAAAGAGAAATCTTAAGCGGTTTTTTTAAAACCTACACCGCTTAAATTCACCTACCCAAACATTAGAATTTGAGGGGCGAAATTTATTAAACATTGTTAAATTTTACTTACTACTAATTTCCTTCCCCGGACGAAATGTACCAAGTTTAATTAATTTCGCCCCTCAAATTCTAATGTTTGGGTAGGTGAATTTAAGCGGTGTAGGTTTTAAAAAACCCGCTTAAGATTTCTCTTTCTGGTGGAAGCATTTTCTGTGTTAATAGATCTAACATTAGGAGATAAAATGATTACAATCACAGCTGATCGTGATCGCAATACAAAACAGTGAAAATTGAAAATATCCTAATCTTATTTCTGCCTGGAAAGAAACTGTCGAAATGGCATTTGGCACTACGCCAGGACTCTGTTCTGTATTATGGCCAAATTCTGGCCTTGAAAAACAGAATATAAGCATATAAAAAGAAACGTTCGGAGCAAGGTGATCAGTGCGTTTTTGTATAAAAAAATGCGTGAGCCGTTTACACGGCCCACGCTGCCTTATATTGGGGGGGCATACCATACATCATTTAGACGACTCTTTGGGCTATCTTTTGTATGGGGTGAATTTTCCCGAAAAGTTTAGGGGGGGCCGTGAATGAATCGTTTTTCAAAAATTCGTAAGCGTTCAGACCTAGGTAAACGGGGGTTTACGCGTGTCGCTGCGATGCAAATTTACATCAATAAATACATAATGTACCTTTTTCTAGACGGGGGTTAATTCAAGGGGGGGGGGGTATTTCGAGGGGGGGTTCATTCAAACGGGGGGTATTTCGAGGGGGGTTTATTCAAACGGGGGGTATTTCGAGGAAATACGGTATATAATTGAGGTGTCTAATTCTAAAAGTTGACAAGTCCACAAAATGCGATTTTGAGTAAATCGCACTTTAAGTTTCATTTCTAGGTCCAAGGTGCGTGTCCAATGGGGCTCTCTCATGCTCAACATTAAGTTTCAAATGTTAACAATAAGGTGTCAAATTTTCAGCCCCTGCTCTCAACGTATAATGGAAAAATTGGGTGTCTATAAAATTCTACTCGGACCGAACAAAACTGTTTTGGGAAGGGAAATGGACTTGTCGACTTCTTGCACTCGAGAACATTTTTGTTCCCTATTGGAAGTTGGTTTATTTGGTTCCAGAGTAATGGGCAAGGGCTTTATCGTTGTAATTCATTCAAGCCTCACGTTGCACCACACACCATCAATAAATAACAAAACCACTGACATAACAAAACGATTGTGCATTTCACAACATTCAACAAATTCCCCCCTTAACAGTAGGGGTATCACGGGGATGCTTGGGGGGTCTTAAGTGTTTGCGCATCTGCTACGCTATCATTATCGCTACCCCCCTCCACATCATGTGGGTTTTCGTTAAAAACCTCGTCAATAGACTTCTCAAATTTTTTGTGATTGCACTTGAAAGACGTGGCCGCAATGGTGCCATTTAACTCCCAATACTTCAATTTTCCTTCCAAATCTATCACACATTCTTTCAACGTGACAATTTCACTTTGGGCGGCCACCAACGCATCACATTTGTGTTCAGGGCTGGCCAACTAGGCTTTGAGGTCCTTGTAGCGGCGTTTGACGCGGACGTGTTTTTTGCGGGCAGTCTCGAATGCATCCACGTCGACTTGATGAGCGATTCGGACCTCGTTGACTCTGCCCTTCAAGACCAATTTCTCACCCTTGAGCTTGGAAATCGTCTTGCTGCAAGTTTCCAATTGCTTGCGCAGCGTGACGATTTTCTGCGAACCGAGGTCACCACTGAAGAAATTATCCCAAGTGGCACATGAAAATTCAAAGTGACATGCAAATCTCCCAAGTGGCACATTGCCAAACTACAACCGAGATTGTCAAAGTTTTGAAGAACATGCAAAACCAGTAATAAATGAGAAAACGAATTAGGGAATGACAAACATCTTTGTCGTGGGCGGAGTCGGATTTCAAGTTGTAATATTTTGCTGCATAGTCAACAGGCGTGGAATAAATGGCCGCAGGTGTGACATTTGGCTGCACGACATGACCACCGTAGGCTTGAGCCGTAGGAATATAAACCCGGTTATCAGAAAAATTCCTGGCCAGGGGGCCGGCATTTCGAGCCAAAGCATTCATGATTTAGCTGATTTTAAACTTCGCTAATTCGATTGTCAACAAATGGGTTACAGGGTTGGAGGTTGAGCCTTTCTATTTCCATGCAAATGAACTAGTAGCGGAAGGAAAATACAGAAGAAAAGTGCGCGCTTCACGACATTTGTTTTTTATCACAGCCATTATCATGGGGGAGTTGCGAAATCAGTTCTGGGGGTTGCGAAATCAATTTTGGGGGTTGTGAAATCGATTCTGGGGTGTTTGCGGGTGTTTGGGGTGAAACGGTGTTTGCGAAATCGGTGTCGGTAATCTCCACACGTGCCTTTGTGCCACAGAAAAATTCCCCCCCATGTCAGCTGATAGTAATAAAGTGGTATTATGAACTGCAATGACTGCGTATGGCCCATCAAACTTTGGAACATTTTTTTCAGCAGACAAACGCTTCACCATAACACGGTCTCCTACTGAAAACTGAACAATGTGCTGTGAATCAAATCTTCGCTTGTAAAGTGCTTGATTTTTGTCGCTTTGAGATTGTGCCACATTCCTCGCAACTTGGGGGTCAAGATTTCTTGCCGCAGAAAAGAATAGATTCCAATGTGGCAAATGTCCAAATACTATGTAAAATGGGCAACAGCCAGTCATCCTGTTCATGGCCATATTGCACCGTAACGTGGCCAAAGGGAGTAAATTCCACCATTTTTGATCAGGGAATTCTCTAGAACAGAGTAACAAAGCTTCACGCAAACTGCGATTAGATCTTTCAACGAGACCGTTGGCCACTGGATTATGTGGAAGCACCGTACTGTGGGTAACTCCGAAAGATTCACAAAGGTGCCTCAACTGTGAGTTGACAAACTCAGTACCGCGATCAGAAATTAATGCACGGGGGGCACCACAGAACATGAAAATGCTGGTGTAAATGACCCTAGAAACTGATGAAGCCGATAAAGTTCGAACTACAGCTGTTATCAAATATCGAGATAGAGCATCTACAGCAACAAAAATTTTCCATTTTGAACTTTTATCAAAATGCAATGTGTCAATGTGAAACACATCAAAGGGTTGCGATGGCGTAATTACATCCCCTAGGGGTGCGGAATTGACACAATGTGGTTTCACCGTCATACACTCCGCGCACTGCTGGCAAAGTTCCAAAATATCTTGCTTCATGTGCGGTCATGCAAAATATTGACACAACAAATCTAAAGTCTGTGCCTGACCCCCATGGCTAGCATACACACCTAAATGTGCCTGTAACAAACAAGCATGTTGCCACGATTTTGGCGGCCAAATTGACAAGTGTTGAGTATGGACAGGGGCTCGATAAAACAAAACATTGTCAATCAAATAAGCATTTTTCACACATTCCGGATCTCTATGTAAATCATCAATAATACGTGACAATTCTGGATCTGAATATTGAATGTTTGACCAATTTATATCTGTATGGGTAGAAACGAGTGAATCTGCATGAGCCACTACAGCTGGGCACGCATGACCAGTAACCAATCCAGAAGGTTTTTTCAATTCATCATCGCCAAATTCCATTTCAACTATTGGGTTTCGTGACAACGCGTCAGCGACAACATTCTGGGATCCAGGGCGATGGACGAAAGAAGTAATTTTGTCCTGAAGAAAGATAACCCAACGGGCTAATTTACTGTGATGAGGGCTGCGTAACGCCTGTTGTATGCCACTGTTATCGGTGATTACAGTGACTTTTTGGCCCTCAACATAATCAGCCAAACGCCTCAATGCCCAACAAATGCACAAAGCCTCAAGAGACGCGGCCGAATAATTTGTATGGGGGTGCAAAAGTTTTTTCGATATGTACGATATAGGGTGCAATTTACCGTCATCCCCTAACTGTGACAGCACCGCACCCAACCCAATACCACTGGCATCCGTTTCCAACACAAAACCCCTCGGATCATCAAAAATCGGATGCGCTAAAACTGGTGCGGTAGACAACAAATGTTTTATTGGTGGTTGAGAAGGATCAGTGATAATTGCATGAGAAAGTAATGGAGTTTTCCCAACATCATAGTCAGCACAACTGAAGACATCATGAAATTCCGAAATGAGTTTGAAGAATCGATCTGACTGCTGATTGGACATTGGTGACTGAATATCGGGCTTTACTTTCCCCCAAATGAATTGGGCGCGTTCCAAAGGGGTTTTGGGATCCTTTGCCTCCTCTGATTCTGCGTTCTCTGAACATGTTGGAGGCGTGGGCAACTCAATGGACGGAGCTGCCATAACACTATTAGAAGGGGGCACATCCCTGACTGGTGGAAAATGCCAAAAGGTGCCATGTAGTCCTCATGTGCAAAAATTCCTGAAAATCGTGCTGTAGGACTGTGAATAGCGGAATGTCGAAAAACGTCACACTGTGCCAGGGGTGTGTTCCTTTTCAGCCGATACGAAAATGGATTTGAATTGAACAAACACAGTGAAAAACTTTGGTGTTTTTTTACTGGGACTGTGGTGTTGTAAATAGATAAACCATTGTATGGTACCTCTGAATTCGAATACACAAGTAAACACTGTACCCACAAAGCTGGATCGATTTGACAGGGCCGACTCAAAATGGGTAGGGCATAGGACAACATCCCATGCGCTGGGACAAATATGGACTTAGATGTCAACACCAACTTTGAACAAATTGAATTAAACTGTGACTCATTTTGGGTAACTTGATTGACTGCATCAGGTTCATTTGTGGGTATTTTAGCATCACATTTGTCATCCAAAACCAATGGGATTAACCAAGTCATTTTAAGAAAAGGCATAATGTCTGTACCCAACAAGATTTCTGACAAAGCTGCAGGATTATGGTTGACAAGAAAAGTTGCAATGACCTTGCGTCGAACTTTGTCAATAGGGGCTGATGTGATCCACACAAAGTTTAATCTCAGATAATTCTCCATCTTTGGTATCTCCGTTTACTGTGTTCAGACTAATTGACGATTTGACCAAATATTTTTTACAATCAATTCTCACTTGAGAGGCAATTTTTTGAAATAAGACAAATGGCTTCAATGATCGAGTACACCCACTGTCCAGTAACACCCTGCAAGGTACTCCTTCAATGTTCACTGAAGCATAAACAAGCGGACTGTTATTTGATTTAATAATGATGCACAATTGTTGATTTGACCCAACACTGCTGTGTGCTGATACACCTCCATTGGCGGTAAATGTCCCAAATTCATTTCCATCACTCCGATAAAGAGAACAAAGTTTGCCAGAGACAATGTCAAAACTGTGAAACAAATCACCATCAAAATCGGCACTATCGTATTTGCGATTATCAGTAGAAGAAGTGTTCAACTTGACATCACATGATGTATCATTATTTGTCATCAACGTCGGCGCTGGGGAACACACTGCTGAAAAATTTGTCGATTTTGGACTCACAGAGGTCTGAGAAATTATCGGCAATGTGTGAATAAAATTAGATGTCCAGCGAGCAAACCCACCAGGATTCTGGCTATACAGCTGGGAAACACGGTGATGGAATTCAGTGACATACGCTACACAAGGATCTTCTTGTGATTGCACTTCAATATTTTCATGATTGTCCACATCATTAATTTCTCTGTCACAAAAATCAGCGTCATTGTTCACATCCAAATTATTTTCTGTGGCCGCTTTGGCACTCGGGAAAGAACGAGGTGGAGCAGCATCGTGAGTTTGTTGAGGGCCAAAACGGCGCACCTGGCCATAGCCCTCAGACTTGGCAGTTGGTTGAAAATGCATTTGTTGAGGCATGGTCAAAGCTGGCACAGCATTTGGCAATTTATCAGCCCTGCATTGGCTTTTCCGGTGCCCAAAATGTCCAGGCCTGGGACACCATGGGTCGGAGTTTGGTTGGAACGGCATTGTAGAGCGGAAAGGCAAACGCGCGGAATTGCGTACAACATTGGTGGTTGGTGTCTTCGTAAAAGCCGCAAAATATTCGTCAATATCACAAATCAATTTCGACATGGGAACAGCCTGGGCCACATATTGTTTTTTAAAGTTGGCCATCACATGTTTGTCAAATCGGGAAACATCAAATCTAGCCCAAAATTTCGTGGCAACTAAACCCTCTACATAACTCCGTGAATTATCCACTGTCAACTTTAAATCCGCCGGGATTTTGGCAAGCAAACGTATGTAAAACTCGGAGAGCGATTCTGTGCGGCCCATGGCCGCGTTGTCCCACTCTAAAACTGTGTAACTCGTGGATCTGTCCTTGAAGACATCCGACAAAGAGGACAACACTTCCACATGGCCGGGAGATGTTTCCGGGGCAAATAAGGTAGTGTAAACTTTGTAGGCTTCACCTGACAACTTTGTCGAAAAAATGTCTTTCCAATATAACGACAACAAATCGGCAAACGTAATCAAACTGGCAGCATTCTGGACATGGCGCTGCCATTCTGCATACTTGACAGTGTCATTTTTACCCTTGAAAACCGGAATTTTATCAAGTAAATGAGGTTTCAGAAGCATCCACTGATGAAGCAAATCGGTGTTCGTATTTTTAGCCATCGCCTGAGGCGCCTTGGACAAATCATGCAGAAGCCATTCGCTGGTTTTACTACCTTCAGAATTCGTTTTCACGCCATTGTCAACAAAATTTGCTTTCGTTCCATCACTCCCACCCCCAATTTTGTTGGCGGGGTTTACAAGCAATCCTGCTGACAACAATGGAGAGTTGACAACAAGTTCCACAGTGTTGTCATTGTTTGTTCCCATCAAATTGTCTGAAACAGCTGGAACAGATGTTGCGACCTGGTGACAGACATCACTTGTTTTGAACTGTTTCAATTCGGACAAAACCTCTTTAAACATATCTTCCACATGAGCAATTCGCAAACCGAAATCGTTGACAACACGTTGAACACAAAGAGGCACTTTATCGATATTTTTGTCATTGGCAAGCACTTTTTCCACGACTTTGTCATCATCAGAGGGCAAAAGTGGATGATCCATAACGTAATGATTCCCAGAGTAGCCGTCAACAAATGCCACTTCTTCCAAATACCCACCGGCTGGGAACTCGGATGAGTTGACCAAAAAAGGAATGCGAACATGTGGCGTCAACTGCTGCACATCAGGGATGAAAACTGTCGATGACAAAGGTGCGGGTTGGCGCGTGCTCTTGAAAGTGGACAATGTGAGTTGACGAGGAATCGACAAACGTGGCGGCAGAGTTGACAAATTGGGAACTGCCAACTGAACAGAATGCGAAAGCCTGGCCCCATCCCTGTCAACTCAAACTGGCGGCAACACAAAACGAGGAATTGGCAACTGCGAATGTGAAGGGGTCCCTCCTGGGGATCGTACATCTTGGGGAACTTCTGCGGCCGGGCGCCAAAACTCCTGACTACGCGACGGTGTGGAAACTGTTTCACAACGCCATGCCTGTCTCAAAGCTTCCGTTTGAAATTGGTGTTCAGCCACCGAGTCCGGATGAAACTGAGAAACCCTGTTCACCGGGTGTGGTCGTGTATGTCTGCGAGAAAACGACATGGCCTTGCCGAAACTGGGCAGCGGAATAGCTTATCCCCAGGTCGTTTTCGGGCCTAACTCAAAATTTTCATATTTTGGACTTGTCGACTTTTAGAGTTGGACGCCGCAATTTCAGAAAATCAGTGAACCGAATTCACGGCGAGTGGCAGCTGATAAGATTAGCCGCCTTGGCGGGGCCCCAAAAATTGCCAGTGCTGACCGTGTTTCAGGTCGTCATGGCGGGCAATTGGGAAAAGTTTTCAACCAGCAATAAACCCCACTCGGCTGAGCCTCATCGTGTGGGTTATCGCCTCTGCGCAAAGCTGACTGCGGTGACGTTTTCAAGGGTGATCAGTGTCTTTTGAAACATCAACATTACGGGTTTGTAGATTTGTATGTGTATCGTTTTTTGCTAGTGTGTGTATTCCCCGATGTTTTGCTCATAAACGATAACGCTACGTATGATAAATATTGTCGGCGCATGTGCATTTACACGTAAGAAGTTATAAATTATAATTAGTCGAAAAATCAATTGAAGACTAATTGATTTTACTAGACAGTGGTCTAGCCACTAACAACAGAACGCATGAACGTCACGTGCAGTTTAAAAGGGATTAAGAGATAATCCTCACGTTGCAGTGCAACGTGATCTTGATAAAACAACGCCGTATGCACGTAGGTAGACATTCATGTGTTCTTTTGCAATCACAATCGAACAACACGAGAAAAATTAGTCTTCAATCAGATTCAATCGACCATAATAAAGTGTAAGGGGCCAAGATCTTGTGTATTTATTGAATTCACAACGACAGAAAACAAGGCGCCAAAACTCATGAATTTTTGAAAAAACGAAAAAACAATTCAATCTCCACCAAACATCAAAAGTAAAAAACCGAGCACGCGAAATTTGAAATAAATTATCAAATTTTAATTGCGTCCAGAATTAGCAGCAGAATCTCTCTGCGGACGCCCGCCGCGTGCCGCTCCAACATTGCCTCCGCGATTGCGCTGGCGATTTTGCTGCCCGCCACTGCAGGAGTTAGAGACAATTTAAAGGGTGGGAAGGGTGGGTATGTAGTGGCTAGACCACTGTCTAGTAAAATCAATTAGTCTTCAATTGATTTTTCGACTAATTATAATTTACTAACAGTGGTCTAGCCACTAACAACAGAACGATTTAAAAGCTCTTGCATAACTGCGGCAGAAAAATTAGCAATCAGGGCATTGGAGCGATTGTAATGCCTAAAAAATGCATTAGACTTATTACTGCAGTCACCAGCCTGCAAAATCTGACTTAGAGGTACCCCTTGAAAAAGAGCCTTTGAAGCGCTAGCTGCTCTAAAGCTATGAGCAGAAAAGTTGGGAATTTTCGCTGCGACTAACACAGACAAAAGCCAACGTCTAATTGTGTCAGAGGAAGCCTTCGTTAAAGGTTTCCTTGAAATAATAAACAAATTATTAGAATTAGAGGGTAAAAAATTCTTAGTTCGATCTAAATAACTTTTTAGAGTCAGAACAGGGCAAATAAGTGGGTCATCCAAAAGTGCAGAAATGGAAACATTATGTAATGGTCCCGATTTCTGTGACTTAGTCAATTTCAAAAAAGAAAAAGTACAACCGCCATTATGAAAAGAAATTGAATTGCGGTTAATAAATGCCAACTCGGCAGCCCTAGAGGGTCGTGCCAAAGCTAAAAGAGTCACTGTTTTAATTGACAAATTCAACAAAGACAATTGTGAATTATCAGCGAAACGCGACTGAATTAATTTAATCACAATAGAAGGGTCCCAAATGGCTGAATAGCGCGGTTTGGGAGGATTGGACTTATAACAGCCAGAAAGCACTCTCTTAATCAGCTGACTTTGTGCTGACCATGGCAAAATGGATGGATAAAGAAATACAGAGAATTGATAATTAGGTTCATATTCGCACATTTACTATTTGCACTATATTTATTTACCACGCAAATTGTATTTCCTATACTTATTATGTATCCATGGAGAATATTCGATTAGGAAAGTGTTCTATAAGTTATTGATAGGTTTATGTGGAATGTTTAGGTTAAAAAGTCAGATATGTCATTATTAGGGGTATTAATATAAAATTAGGCTCATTCAACTCGCTGTAATTTTCTGATCATGATTATACATACATTTGCATAGTTTACTTGCAGTTTACAAAAGTCAAATCTTGTAAATATTTACGTGCTGCGTAATTATCTAGGCCAACGTCCTAATGGAGAAATAGTGCCCTGTATGCAACTAGCATTTACTGTACGTGTTTTACAAAGCCCTTCGCATAGGTATAATTGTCATAACCCTGTTCACAACTATTTATATTTACTTAATAATTATAATACCTTGCTCAATCGAATATATTATAAACTCTGCTCAATTACAATACCCATTTACCTCAAATAAGTCCCAATTTGCTAGATTATTCAACATACGTTTCCAGGAAGTGATTCTTATTATCATGTTGAATATACCTTATTCTATTTACGTCATTAGGAACATTTACACTACTATTTACAGTTTTCAAACCCTATTTTATTAGTTCCAATGTGCGTCAATGTTTTCTGACAAATTGGAACAAATTAGTAAATCGGCCGAGTTTGCCGACTTCGCACCTCGTAAGATTAATAGTTTTCTATTAACCCAATTTGTACTTGGTATTTCTTTACCATAATTATTTGAATGTATGCACGCGCGGTATAAGGCAACTGTTTCGGCTAGATGTGTTTATTTGTTGCATTCATGTCTTATTTGTGCATTTGTATTAGGAAATTACTGTAGCTGTTTTTCTATACGTGATTTCCGTATCTTAGCTACTTTGAGAGTTTTTACTTCAGTCTGCAGTCTGCGGACCCACCCCAAGTGAACAAAATAAGCTAGCGATAGAAACTTCGACTAGGAAGCTCGCTAGGCTTTGCGCTTTTGTAACACGCTGTATCTGATCAAAATAAAGTACCTGTAACAATCTCGAAACCCCTTTTCAACACACAACTACGAAATAAACTCAACTTGGCTGTCGACAAGTGGACGTTCGGCAACAACGGGAAATCAACCACTCTAAAGGCCGTTTCTCACTACGGTCTTGAAGCAGCCGGATTCGGTGGTAGAAGATGCTGATTTCGGTGGCTTCATCACATGGCGCAGCGAGCAGGGTGATTGCATGACATTGTGCTATCACCAAGCCGGAACGGACATTGTGCGGCAGTTGGCAGAACTTCAAAAGTCCTGCTGAACATCAATTGGCCTTGGCTGAGCGTTGGCTGTTGATTTGCAGACAGCATTGTGCCAAAGTCACGGCACTCCTGTCTACATCCTGGGAGCGGTTCTACGCTCACGCGCGGAGGACACTGGAGTTCTGACAAGCCTGTCAGGATTTCAGGCAGCTTTCACCAGTGTTCTGGCAAGGTGCTAGACGCTGGGCGGCACCGGCATTTGACAAGGAGTCATTGTCGGACGGTGGTCAAACTTTCGCTGGACGCTCCTGGTCATCCGGACGCCAGTGACCGCTCGCACGTCCTTCCTATGCCAAGGGAGGGTGACCTGACGGAGACAGGATCGCCACAAAGCCACGCTAGTCAAAGGGCTGTTTTGGGCATTCGCGGAGGTCCCTCGCTCCACTGGGTAAGAGTGGACTCATACCTCGGAAGTGCAAAAGTAGGGGTATCAGTGTACAAAGGGCTGTAGCTGACAGAGGGCTGTAGCTGACAGAGAGTGGATTTGAAAACCAAGTATTAGGATACTTGGTAGCGTGTAGGGGCTTTGCGGAGCTCCCATCAAATATACACGCTGTGCCTGCTCGGTACCATCAGATCAGACAGCACAAAAGTGCCAGAAATTCTGCATTGCACAGGCGCAATTGCAGAGCAGTGTACAGAAACACTGCCCAGAATCAGAAAGTGCACCAGAGTGCACAGAAACGTGTCACAGGCGACACGGCAAGCGCAGCACTGCGCACAGCGGTACAGGAGCCGCTCAGGAAAGCAAGTGGCCGGCGTGGTCACAAGGCACACAGGCGTGCCAGAAAGAGCGCCATAGCGCTCAGAAAGAGTGTGTACGGACCCTCTTTGGGCGCACACTGCTGGGCAAAGAACTTGTTTATTGTCCAGGTGGATTTGACCGGTGTGTTGAAGTCAACGCGTGTAAACAATCACGTCAGGGGCTTTAGGAACACACCTGGTGCCGGTGCAGTAAAGGTCAACGCGTGAGAACACGTCAGGGGCCTGTAGGACTGCATTGGTATTGTGCGTGGCACAACAAATCCGTGGTGCACAGAGCACTGCACAAAAAGACGCAGAGAAGCGTCACAAGCGTCACAGGCGACGCACTATAAAGAGAAACAGTGAAGGAAAAATTCATCAGCAAAAATGGTTTCGCCAACAGGTCACATCAGAAAGACCCTGGGGCCAGCAAAGCACAGGGTGGAAAGCAGATTGGCAAGAGAATTTGCCAAGTATGACTTGGAGCTATTTGCGGAAGCATCAAAGGATGATAAGAGAACAGAGATGAGAAGAGTGATTGCATCTGTCAAACAGGAGGATGCAAAATTGGAAAGTGCAATGAATGCAGTGAAAACTCAATTTGACGCATGGAGGGATATTGTCAAGGACATTGACGAACCCGACCAGATGGAACAAGAACAGAAGATATACCAAGACTCATATGAGGAATATGCAAATATGTCAGACTTGGTGACACAGAAAGTGGTAGCCATGAATGTGTACATCGAAGAGTTGCAAGACATGATCCAGCAACAGAGCGGAAATACCATGTATGAAGTCAATACAGCATTCATACAGCAGATGGCTGCCCAGATGGCTTTGACAGCTCAGGGAGCTGCTCCGGGGGCCAGTTCAACCAATGCAACTACAGCAAAGAGCGTCAAATTGCAGAAACTGGAAGTTGAACAGTTTACTGGGGAAATTGTCAAATTTCGATCATGGTGGCAAATGTTCGAATCCCACATCCACAATCGGACAGATTTGGAGGACATTTCCAAGTTTTCATACTTGAGAAGCTTGCTGAAAGGCTCAGCATTTGGCATGATCAGTGGATTGAGTGTGACCGCAGAGAATTATGCACCCGCAATTGCAATGCTCAAGAAGAGATATGACCAGCCAGTTGTGGTCAGAAACACGCTGATGAGTAATATCATGAAGTTGCGACAGGCCAGGAATACCTGTCAGGATATGAGAATTTTGTTTGACGCAATTGAAAGGCTGCTCCAGCAGTTGGAGTCACTGGGCGAATCAGTGGAACATCCAATGCTGTTGAGCCAGCTGCAACAGAAAGTGCCACCCGAGGTTCTCAGAGAAATCCAGAAGGAACAGGGAACTGAGGAAGCCTTGACGGTGGAAAAATTCAGAGAGCTGTTTGGCAAGCAGCTAGCGCTCAGTGAGGCTGTACAGCACGCACAGCAAACTGAGGCACCAGTTCAGCAATCGCGCCAAGAATTTGGGAATAATCCCCGCGCACAGCAATTCAATAATCGGTTTCAAGGCAATGGGAATCGATTCAGAGGGCCAGAGAACCCAAGGACCAGCACAGGGAGCATGTCTGTGATCCAGAATGGTCAGAGTGCACCACAGGCTGGATTCATGAATCCTGGGAGGCCGTGTGTGTTCTGCAATGACACACAGCAATTACACTTTAATGATAAGTGTCCAAAGTTCAAAACTGCCAGAGAAAGGAGAGTGATTTTGTCAAAAGCAGAGCGATGCCTGAGATGCCTGCAGAAAGGGCATTACATGAATCAATGTCAATTTACGAGAAATTGTTTCTATTGCAAGTCCAATAGGCACCACACTGCGGTGTGCCCAGAGAAATTTGGTGACAATGGCAATGGAAACGCTGGACGGCAAATTCCAGCGTTCAGAGCAAATGGTCAACAGAATGGCCAGCAATCAGCAAACAAGGGCAGAAAGTCTGTGCCGACGGCCGGTCGACCAGCACAGAGCCAACAGAGAAAAGCCACAGTGAATTGTGTCACTGTGGAAGAAGCTGGACCAGAAATGGTAGAGACAGAAACCATATCCAGCACAGTGGTTACAGAACCAAATACAAAGCAAGAGAATACGTCAGTAAACCTGTCAGTAAACAGGAATATGTCAATGCTGATGACAGCCAGAACCGTGATTGAGGCTTCAGAAATGGATACAGAGATGGAGCCTGAACAGCCACCACTACAGATTCAAGCGTTCCTGGACACAGGATCCCAGGGAACGTACATGTCAGAGAAAGTGGCCAAGAAACTCAATTTGAAGAGTACAGGTGAACACCACATCCAGGTGTACACATTCGGAAATGAAAAGCCACACTATAAAGTAGTACAGCAAGTGGAATTCAGAATGCGACTCAGAAATGGCCAGAAAGTTGATATGGTGGCTGATGTGGTCCCGACGTTGACCACAGAACAAGTCAAAGTGCCTGTGTCAGAACAGGACGAAAAGTACCTGCAGAAGTACTTCCCGGATGAGAGTTATTTTGCAGACAGAATTCCCAAGGAAAAAGGGACAGAGTGCAAGTTCAAGCCAGACATTATAGTGGGCTTGAATTATTTCTGGGACTTGATGTCCAGAAACACCAGCACCACCAGACTTCCGTCAGGATTGTATGTCATTCCATCAGAATTGGGATTGCTGATGGGAGGTGGACAGCTGACGAGCAACAGAAATCAATGGACCACAGATGGCGCATATCCAGTGGTGGTCAACACAATTGTGCATCAAATTCAGAGAGAAAAGTGGTACGAGGAAGCACCGTTGTCAATTGCTCCTGTACCAAATGTCAAAGATATGGACAGACTGGATACCATTGGCATAATGGACCAGCCAGACCTCGTCGAGGACGATGAGGCCATCAAGCAATTCAATGAGAATGTACAGAGAAACCCAGATGGATGGTACTCTGTAAAGTTCATGTACAAACCAAATTTGCATGAACTCCCAGATAACAAAGCAATGGCGTTCAAGAGGTTCAGATACCTCACCAACAGGCTCAAGAGAGACCCAGAATTACTGGAGAAAATTCAGACAATCATGAAAACGCAAGAGGAGCAAGGAGTGATTGAGAAAGTTCAAGAGGATATTATGGATGGCAGAAAGTTCCATATTTTGCCTCATCAACCAGTGATAACGCCAGAGAAAACTACCACAAAGGTCAGAGAGGTATATGATGCCTCAGCGAAACCGCCAGGCATGCCAAGCTTGAATGAGTGCATGTACCGCGGTCCAGTGATACTACCACAGCTGGTAGGGATGCTGATGCGATTCCGGTTGCATGGAATCGCCCTGGTCGCAGACATAGAGAAAGCGTTTCTGCAGATTAGTCTGCAGGACAGTGACAGAGATGTGACAAGATTTCTGTGGTACAAGGATCCCACGAAACCATCCATGGAGGACAACATTCAGATTTATAGATTTGCCAGAGTGCCATTTGGTATAATTTGCAGCCCAGCTCTGCTAGCGCTGACAGTCAGGTACCACCTGAATCAAGCTGGCACAGAGAATGCAAAATTGATCGATGAAAATCTGTATGTGGATAATTTGATCCTCAGTGTGGACACAGAGCAGAAAGCAATCGAATTGTACCAGGAATTTAAAGTGCTGTTCACAGAGGCACAGATGAATCTGAGAGAATGGAACAGCAACAACAAGAACTTCACTTGGCAATTGGCAGAGTCAGATGTGGCCAAGGAAATTGTCACAACAGTCTTAGGAATGAAATGGGACACAGAAAGCGACCAGATGTGGCTGAAAACACCAAAGACAGTCCAGCAATCACAATTATCAGAAACTGACCAGAAAATCAAACTTCCGAGAAAATCAAACGAAAAGGACAGTTGCAAAGGTGACTGCGGGATGTTTTGATCCAATGGGACTCGTTAGTCCTGTCCTACTGCCAGCAAAGAGATTTTTGCAAACGTTATGGCATTCAGGACCAAGTGCCAAAGAATGGGACACACCCCTGTCTGAGGAACAGACAGCAATTTGGCAGCAATTAGAGACAGAATTGCTCAAGGTTGGACAGATCAAGTTCAACAGAAATCTGAATTATCAGAGTGGTGCAGATGCACAACTGCACATTTTCGTTGATGCCTCAGCAATGGCATACAGCGCAGCGGCATACATATGCCAGAAAACAGAAAATGACAGCGGCACGTCAAGCCTGCTGTACTCCAGATTGAGACTAGCTCCAAAGAAACCAGAAGTGACAATTCCACGGCTGGAATTGTTAGCAATGTTGATCGGCAGCAGAATGTCAAAATTTATTCACAAGGAGCTCAAGGACGTCAAATTCAGTCAGACAGTTGTATGGTCAGATTCAACCTGTTGTCTGAAGTGGCTGACAACCGCGAAGCCACTGGCATGTTTTGTCAAGAACAGATTGGATGAAATCAGGAAAATTCAGAGTGAGACAGAGAACATGCACATCAGACACATCGCAGGACTGGAGAACCCAGCTGACATGGCCACAAGAGGCATGAATATGTCAGAGTTGGAAGGCAGTAACCTGTGGTGGAAGGGGCCAGAATGGCTAATGACTGGAGAGTGGCCAGAGCCAAAAGTGGAGCCAGTCACGCCAGAAGTAATGGCAGAAATCAAGAAAGAAGAGCTCAAGTTCCCAAAAGCCAGTCCAATTTACCTGGGCGCCACACAGCAAGTGGTCAGTGACCCAGATGCCAGCAATGTGCAAGCTGACAAAAGCAAGCAAAGCAACCCATTGGGAATTGAGATTCAGAGATTCTCATCACTGACAAAGTTACTGGATTCCACAGTATACGTGATGAGATTTGTGCGACAGATGCACAAAAAGCGCAGCAAAAATGACAGTCAGAATGGACTGTCAGAAATCATGGAAAGTATCTGTGGTATAATGAAACCACAGGGAATTATCAGCATTGAAGAGAGAGAGATTGCGTTTAAATATTGGATCAAAGTGACGCAACAGAATCATTACAAAGGAGTGGCAGAGATTCTGGCAACAAGCCACAGCAAAGGCAGCCAGGATGGTAAGAAAGCAGCTGCAGACCAGCAGTTGATCAAATGGCTCAATGTGCAAATGCATCAGGATGGAATCCTGAAGTGCCACGGCAGGATGGAGCATACAGACCCACATGAGGTCACAGTGCCACTCATACTGTTGCCAGCAACGGCTACAGTGACTCAGCTGATCGTCAGAGACCAGCATGAGAAGTTGATGCACGCAGGAGTGCAACATACATTGGCAGCAATCAGACAAAAGTACTGGATTACACAGGGCAGACGGGTGATCTACAATGTGACCAGAACCTGCCCAACCTGTAAGAAATTGGGAGCGAAGCCGTACCAGCTTCCACCAATGCCAGATTTACCAGAAACCAGAGTTCAGAGAGCCAGACCGTTCCAGTACACGGGCTTGGATTATTTGGGACCAGTTTGGTACAAAGTGGACAAAGATCACAGGAAAATGTGGATCTGTTTGTTCACATGTATGGTGACACGTGCAGTTCACCTGGAAAGTGTGCTGGACATGACAGCACAGGAATTCCTGAACGCAGTCAGGAGATTCATCGCCAGGCGTGGAAAGCCTGAGGCAGTGATTTCAGACAATGCGACGCAATTCAAATTGACAGAGAAAGTGCTCAGCACAAGCACTGACAAGGCCATTAATACTGGGAAAGAATGGTCAGAAATAGTCAAAAGTGGAGCAGTACAGACTTACTGCTCACAGCAACAAATCCAGTGGAACATGACTACTCCTATGGCACCATGGCAAGGAGGAGTCTATGAGAGAATGGTGGGCATCACCAAGAAACATTTCAAGGCAGCTGTGGGGCACAGAATGTTAACCCTGCAAGAATTGTTGACACTTCTGCCAGAGGTCGAGGCAGTGATCAACAGCAGGCCAATCTCTTACATCTATGGTGATGTAAAGAGCCTCAGAGTGCTGACGCCAAAAGACTTCCTGACAGGGGAAGGTCAGATTGGAGCACCACAGTTTGATGCAGACAAAGATGGAGAATTTGTGCCCAGAATGGATAACGCAGCGAAACTGCAGAAATATTGGGAGACAACCCAGCAAACTTTGGATAAGTTCTGGGACTTATGGCATCAAGAGTACATTCCGAGCTTGAGGGAAAGAACTCAGGTGACGCACAAACATGGCAGATTGACAGCGACTCAAGAACCCAAAGTGAATGAAGTTGTGCTGATTTATGAAGAGAACATGCCCAGAGGTGCATGGAGGATGGGTCGCATTGAGCAGTTAGAACCCAGCAAAGATGGACAGATTCGCTCAGCAAAAGTCAGAACTGCCAACAGAAATGTGGTCAGCAGACCACTCAATCAATTGTATCCGCTGGAAATCAATTCAAAGACAATGGATATCCCAGAGACAGCAGTGACAGTCAAAGTAAACTTACTGGACCCGGCAATTGTCCAGAAACATGTCAGAAATCAGAGCTCGAACAGAAACTCTGTACCAAACCCTACTCAGAGGAACTCAGTATCAGATAGAGTCCTGAGGAGTACAACAGGGAAAGCCACAATAACCACCAGCAGTCTGGTGATTGGAATGCTGTGCATGGTGTTGATGCTGACAAGCGTGTCAGAGTCAGCAACGCTGAGAGAAGCCGGCAAGGCTTACAGCGAAGTATTTTCCAGAACATACGTTCTAGAAACCTCGACAGTAAGGCCACCATCATTGGCAGCGCATCACGGATTGCCGCCTTTGCCTTCAGAATGGCCACCAAAATCTGTCAGAGAAATGCAGACTTATGAGAGATTCAAAGATGCAATCAAGGATCATCCTGTGGAACAGGTGATCAATTCACAAAGCCAGAAGTATCAGATTTGCACCAGTGGAAGGCATGGACATGCGCTTACAGTTCCTGAAGAAGTGCAGTGCCATATCCCACCAAGGAATTTTGTCAAGGCAATGAAAGTTACACTTTACGCACAGAGACAGATTCCACAGAAAGAGAAAGCATACAGATGCTACATCAGAATCAAAGAGATCATCACACACACCAGTTTCTGGGGAGCGAAAGGCATTACAGGCAATTTTGAGAAATACCAGCAAGTTGGCGTGGTAGCCTGTAACTATGCAAGAATTCACAAGATGTTCAGAGGAACACCTTTGGTGGAAATGGAACCCAGAGTGTGGACAACCAATCAAACCTTGAATGTGGAATATTCATGGTGTTGTCATGACAAAGAAAATGTCGTCAGTAACTTCTACATGGAAGAAGGAACCGTGGCTTCACTTGATGGAAAGACTGTAATCAGCGACTTGCAAGATTTCAGCCAGTGCAGAGCCATGATGGGACATTGCAGAGACCACAATTATGGAATTACAGTGTGGGATACAGAGAACTTTAAGCATCAATGTGCATATGAGAGAATTGGCAGATTCAAATCAGAAATATCTGGCCAGACAATTATTGTATCAAAATTGCAAGCAGCATACTCCCACAGCAACAAGACAAAGAGGCCAATTGGCTCAGAATGTGTTCCAGGAGACACATACTACACCGATCAAGGAGGTGTATTCATCCAGTTTGACAGAAGAGAAGATGTGCCTGTGGAATGGGCAATGCCAGGAAAGATAGTGGAGGCAAGAGAATCGACGATCAGTGGAACATTGTATGCCAGATTGGACGACAGAAACTCCAAGTTTCAGTTCCTGCAACATGTGGTCAGAGAGATGACTCAGGCACAATTTGCGATTGTATGGCATCAGTTATGTCAACTTTGCAAGAACCAGCTGGACATGTTGACTCAGCTTTTCCGCATCGATCCAACACTGGGGATTCGAGCCATGCTGGGAAGACAGGATGTTCATGCAGAATGGGCTGGAGAAGCAATTATGTTTTGGGAATGCAAGGAAGTGCAGCCATACATAGTTTATCAGACAGGAAAAGTGGGAGAGACATGTTACAAGTACACACCAATGAGATTGGACAAAGATGGGCCCTTGTGGTTCAAGAGCCCAGGCAGCAGAGACTTGGTGGAGAAATCACCAGAAGAGGATTGCAGCCACACCACACCGCACCTGTACAGAAATGAACATGGACAGTGGAAGTCCGCACATGGAATGGTACATGTCACAGAGACTCCAATTGAAATGACATGGAAAAGACAATGGCAGGCCTTCACGTTTGATGCGCCTCACCTGTTCACCAACATTGTCAACAGAGCGACCAATTTCATGGATGTCAGAGGCCAGATTCAGAGACTACAAAATTTGGAGCATGTGCAGAACCAGTTGATCGATTACACAGCAGATATGTCATTGGATCCCAGAGTGATCAGAAATTCAATAGAAGGCATTGGAGCTGGAATTGGACAGACAGCAGCAGGAATCGGCAAAGCATATGGTCATTATATATCTGGAGTATCAAAAGGGTATACCAACTTTATGGGAGGAATGCTGAAAGGACCCTTTCAAGTGATCATCAACACAATCGCAATGCTGCTGGGGATCACAATCCTGATAGCCGGAATTGTAGCTGCAGGATACCTGTGGTACAATTGGAGGATTGCCACAGGGAAACCAGTGATTCCACCGTGTGTATACACATGCATATGGAAATGCATAGTGTGTCCATTCAAATGCATATGGCTATGCTTCAGAGCCATCAGATACACTATCAAGAAGTCAACTCAGAAAGAGACCAATTATCCACAAAGGAAAGTGCGCAAGACAGAGTTGAGACCAGCAATCAAGAGGAGAGCCAGATCCAACTCAACACAGTCCGTCAGATTTGCCAGGAGAGCAGAAACAGAGGACAGAATGGCAAAGTCACTATCAGCATACGTTCAGCCAGATGAAAGTTCAGCTGATGAGGGACAAGTCAGAGCCATGAACAGAGACAGTGTTCACATGCCTGATATCCGCAAATTCACCACACGCGAACGCGCAGGAAGCGACACGGGCAACTACCTGCTTCATCATCAGGCTAGGTCGGCGTTGGCATCACCAACAACCGGACCTGCAACTTCACGCACACCCACGACTTCGCGCACGACCACGTTCACCACCGAGGCGACTGTGGAAACGCCACTCATCACGTTGGCACCCACCACCACCAGCATGTGACGTTGCTACAACAACGGGGTGCAGCAACTCTTCCGCCCGGAGTGTGCTGACCGTGGCAAAATGGATGGATAAAGAAATACAGAGAATTGATAATTAGGTTCATATTCGCACATTTACTATTTGCACTATATTTATTTACCACGCAAATTGTATTTCCTATACTTATTATGTATCCATGGAGAATATTCGATTAGGAAAGTGTTCTATAAGTTATTGATAGGTTTATGTGGAATGTTTAGGTTAAAAAGTCAGATATGTCATTATTAGGGGTATTAATATAAAATTAGGCTCATTCAACTCGCTGTAATTTTCTGATCATGATTATACATACATTTGCATAGTTTACTTGCAGTTTACAAAAGTCAAATCTTGTAAATATTTACGTGCTGCGTAATTATCTAGGCCAACGTCCTAATGGAGAAATAGTGCCCTGTATGCAACTAGCATTTACTGTACGTGTTTTACAAAGCCCTTCGCATAGGTATAATTGTCATAACCCTGTTCACAACTATTTATATTTACTTAATAATTATAATACCTTGCTCAATCGAATATATTATAAACTCTGCTCAATTACAATACCCATTTACCTCAAATAAGTCCCAATTTGCTAGATTATTCAACATACGTTTCCAGGAAGTGATTCTTATTATCATGTTGAATATACCTTATTCTATTTACGTCATTAGGAACATTTACACTACTATTTACAGTTTTCAAACCCTATTTTATTAGTTCCAATGTGCGTCAATGTTTTCTGACAAATTGGAACAAATTAGTAAATCGGCCGAGTTTGCCGACTTCGCACCTCGTAAGATTAATAGTTTTCTATTAACCCAATTTGTACTTGGTATTTCTTTACCATAATTATTTGAATGTATGCACGCGCGGTATAAGGCAACTGTTTCGGCTAGATGTGTTTATTTGTTGCATTCATGTCTTATTTGTGCATTTGTATTAGGAAATTACTGTAGCTGTTTTTCTATACGTGATTTCCGTATCTTAGCTACTTTGAGAGTTTTTACTTCAGTCTGCAGTCTGCGGACCCACCCCAAGTGAACAAAATAAGCTAGCGATAGAAACTTCGACTAGGAAGCTCGCTAGGCTTTGCGCTTTTGTAACACGCTGTATCTGATCAAAATAAAGTACCTGTAACAATCTCGAAACCCCTTTTCAACACACAACTACGAAATAAACTCAACTTGGCTGTCGACAAGTGGACGTTCGGCAACAACGGGAAATCAACCACTCTAAAGGCCGTTTCTCACTACGGTCTTGAAGCAGCCGGATTCGGTGGTAGAAGATGCTGATTTCGGTGGCTTCATCACAGACTGTCAAAGACATCAGGTGAGGCAAAAGGCGCGAGAGTAGTAGCTAAAGCAGACTTCATTGAAGCTAAAGAAGCATAGCTTTGACCCCTTTCGTGCTCAAAAGCAATAAAATTAACGACCTGAGAAACAGTCGGCCGAAAGGGATCACAAATCCTGGCGTGGCACCAGTTGTTCCAGCGACGCCAGACAGCAGAGTATTGCGAGTGCGTACTAACAGAGATGGATCGTGTAACCAACTCTGCAGCATGTGATGAAAAACCTGCCGAAAGGCACCCTTTCCTGATAACAGCCAGGCTGTCAATTTCAGACGATTTTTGGCAAACGGATGATGCGATCCTATAAAAAGAAAAAATCGAATTTAAAATTTTGGAAAAAAAAAAAATTTAATTAAAAATTAAATTTCTAACCAATTAAAAATTAAATTTCCGGTCTTGAAATCAAAGACTGATTTTGAGGTAACAAAATAGGCACAGCTATAGACAAATCCAACAAAAGTGGATACCAAAATTTGCGAGACCACATAGGAGCAATGAGAAAAACATTAGCCTCCTGAGCAGCAATGCGCCTTAACACATTGGGAATCATGCAAATTGGGGGGTAAGCGTATGCCAGAGTAAACTGACCCCAATCAATGGAAAAGGCATCCACAGCAAATGCATCTGGATGCGAAATGCGAGAGCAAAATTTTGGACATTGCGTGTTATGCGCGGCCGCAAATAAGTCACACTCGACAGTGCCAAAAATGTCCTGGAGTGTTGAAAAAACTTTCGGATCTAATTCCCAATCTGAAGGATCCAACTTGAAGCGCGACTGCCTATCCGCCAAAATATTATGAATACCCGGAATAAACTGCGCAACCAAAGTAATGTTTCTATCCAAACAATACATCCAAAGTTGAGTAGCGATTCTGGACAGGTGTCTGGACCTAGTGCCACCTCGCTTATTGATGTATGCCATCACCGTGGTGTTGTCAGTTTGGACAAGCACCTGGCGGCCATCAACTTTGTCTGCATAAGCGCGTAAACCCAGCCTTACCGCCAATAATTCGCGGACATTGATGTGAAGCTTGCGTTGAGCAGCGGACCAAAAACCATGCTCGCGGCCATCATCAATCACAGCACCCCAACCAGAGTCACTGGCATCTGAAGCCATGACCACATCAATTGAGGGTGGAATAATACTCCTACCGTCCCAACTTCTAAGTTCCTCTATCCATTTTCTAAGTTCAAAATGGGCAAATAATGGCAAAACGACTTGTTGATGATAAGATTTCTTCTCAGCCAAACCATGTACATATAAAGCCCCAATATAACCTATTTTCTCACATTTATTACCCTTTTTGTGTAAGAAAAAGCGTATTCTTCACATTGAAATTCACGAAAATTTCTGGCGAAATAATAAAACCCCCCCTCGAATAACCCCCCCCCTCGAATTAACCGCCCCTCCAATTTTGCTGGCGAAATAATAAACCCCCATGGGGGTATTTCGAGGTAATACGGTATATTCTGTTTGGACACATTTTTTACCTATTTTGGGTACGCAAATGCCTACTATTTACTACGATCCTTACGAAAATTTCTGACGAAATAATAAAACCCCCCCTCGAATAACCCCCCCCCCCCTCGAATTAACCCCCCTCCAATTTTGCTGACGAAATTTTAAACCCCCATGGGGGTATTTCGAGGTAAGACGGTAAACGTATTTACTCGGTACTCGAGTATACATATTTTGCGAGTAAAAGTAAATACCCTATGTCCTTGAATAAGACCTCCACCTTGAATAACTCCCCCTGTTTACCAGGTGATGAAAAACGACTCATCCCCTTGTATAACTCCCCCTCTTATGGTATTTGGTACATGTATCCAAAATGTGTATTTGAATAATTCAGATTCAGTGGAGATGAGATACTGAATTTCGAGTGAATTAACATCTATTTCAGGACGGAGATCAGTATCTCATCTCATAGTATTTTTTTCAAAAATTGGTGTCTCTGTATCTTGTAAAAGGTGTCATATATTGTGGTAGTTTTTTTCTATCATGAACAGGGTTGGTTTTATAAAAATTATTTGTACACAAATTGTATAAAAATTGTATTTAATTTTAATTTTATTCTTGTTTCCTTTTACCGTATTACCTCGAATTATCCCCCCCTTGAATAAACCCCACCCCTCGAATTAACCCCCCCTCAAAATGGGCTGGGAAATAATACCCCCCCCCCTCGAAATACCCCCCCCTTTCGAAATGATGTATATCATGTACATTATCAATACGTCATGTATGCAATGTAAACACCTTCCCGGTCACGTCTGGCAGCCATTTTTTGATTTTACTTCTTTTATCCTATCCCCAGTTCTAGGGCGCCCTTGAGGCTGAAACTTGGGGGAGATATTGTCGCAACCCCCCTCTACTTCGCATGAATTGCAGGGGTCGCCGCGACCCCCCAATTCCTGCGAAGTAGAGGGGGGCTGCGCCAATATCTCCCCCAAGTTTCAGCCTCGCGGGCGCAGTAGAACTGGGGATAGGATATAAGAAGTAAAATCAAAAAATGGCTGCCGGACGTGACCGGGAAGGTGTTTACATGGTCGGGCTGAAAAGTCCCCGGGCAGTGCTCGCCATTCGCGCTAGGGGTAAGCTACGGTTATAAAATTTTCACACGTTAAAATATCAGGTGTTTTGAGTTTTCACCCACAATTTCACCCCTCTAGCTCCACCCACTGCGGAACTGTTGGGGTTACAATTTCGGTCATTTTGTACTGATGTACAAATGGTGCTCTAGCTCAACGCTGCTTTAAGTTGTGATCATGAAACTTTGGCTAGTGTAAGCCAGTGTGTTGGCAATGTGCTGATAGTATTTTATTCCTAAAAGTCGTTAATAAAATAAAATGACACCATTTTACAGAAATTTTACAGAAATTTCACAAAAATTGTACAAAAAATTAGAATCTGGCACGCAAGACCAGAAGATTGTTATCTTTAGACCTAAACATGAAAAACAGATGAAGTGACAAATTTTTCTGTTACTTAAAAAGTTGCATGCAGTTGGTATTGTAAGCTAGTCACAGGTGTAAAGTTACAATTATTGATAACAATGGTTTGCATTTTCAGTAGAAGGACTACTGTAGTGTGCTCGGTGCATTTGTCAAATGCCATGCAAAGTGTCAATTGTCATCACAATTGCAAAGTCAAGTGCAGGGCCGTATCCAGGGGGGGAGCGGGGGGGGGGCATCCGCGCATTCTTCACCAGATATAAGTTATTATCATCAGATTTGCTCCATGTGGCCGCAAATCATAAAAATGTTGTGCTTTTTGCTGTTTTGTATGTATATTTACATACATATACAGCGTTCCATGGCGCTGACGCCAACGCCAATGACGCCTACTAATGGCGCCAGCGCCATGGTGCCTTTCCGCCACTATGTAGCTAAAATTTTAGGGGGGGGGCTGAGCCCCCCCCCCCCCCTCGCCGGGCTCCGTAAACAAGCAGCCCCCCCACCAAAAAATCCTGGATACGTCCCTGGTGAAGTCTAAAAAAATTATCTTGTTGCTTGAGTTTCTACATGTTTATTCGTGGAACTGGGGGCAGTCCTAAGCCCTGTAGGATCAAATATCATGTAAAATGTCATACAAAGTGTCAAGTTCAATTTTCCATTTTATTTTACTCTTAAATTTTCCACTTTATTTGAATTTTTTTTTCTGAGATTTTGCCAACCCTGATCATGAACAAATATACCTACATACTTATACACTAATTTGTATCAGATCTACATTTAACTCATTTCTTGTCACTTTTATCTTTACTGAGATATGGAACTAAACTTCTCAAATGTGAAACAAATGTATCCAATCTCATATATGCAATGTAAGCATAATCATACTCCATGGAGCAGGGGGAAGTGTGAAGAGCCCCAGCTGGTGCAAACTGCCATCATAATCTCAGCTGGAATGGTACACAGAAAATAGTGTGTATGGGAGAAGCTGTAAAAAAAATAATGGTGCTGTGAAAGACAATTCATCTTTTCAAAATGTTACCCATTTGACTACTCAATACCTTTCAATTTGAATGAAATGAAAGCACAAAAGGAAATCTGTAAAGGGTGCAATGAAGACATGCAGAATGTGTCTCTTTGTTCACTGGGGCAACATGTGTTTTTGAACAAAAGACAGGTCTGTGAACTCAGAGTATAAAAGCCATGGCGAATCTCATCACTTTCATTCCCTTCAGAAATAATCAATCAAAATGGACTTCAAAACAATAACTGTACTCCTTCTCATCGTGGGCATCGTCGCTGTGCAAGGTGAGCCGCCTCGGTTCTGTCTCCCACCAAGAAACATCTGTAGAAAACCCCCAAAAAATTCCAAAATTTGCAAAATTTCCAAATATTTGCAGCCGACTCAAATGAGAACCGGGCCGGAGAAGTAGAGAGGGGAGGTCGAAATGAGCGCTCCAGCGATCCGCGCGCTCTGAGGGATGCAGCTCGCAAGGAAATGAGAGAGATGAGGAAACAATTACAAGCACAAAATGCTGGTAGTGACTAAAAAGCGTTTGAGAATGACAGGTGACAAGTGATAATTGTAATAGTTGAAATTGGCCTTCCTTTGGAATGATTTTAACATTGAAAACAGGTGAAACTAACAAAACATGAAATCTTGACCTTTTAAAGACATCAAATGAACTTGCTAGCAACTAAACACTCGCAATATATGTATCGATGTTTGCCACCAGAATATTACTACAAGAAATAAGTACAATATTACCACGAGAAAGTGCAGTTAAAAAAAACACCAGTCTCCCAGTGTAAGGCAAGTATACTCAGCAGACATGATACTCTGCCCTCGCGCTCATTTATGTCTCACGTTGGATGCGTGCCAATGGTGATGAAGCATGCGATTTTTGTGTAAACGATGGAGAAAATCATTGTTGTAAATGAGTTGACGTATAGCGTTATAACAGCAATGACTTTTTTCACCCTTTTTGAAAATCGCATGCGTTAAAAAACCGTTGGCACGCTTCCAGCGGGAACCACGCCTGCAGGGTATGAAGTAACTGGAGTATATCAAAAAATTACTCACCCTCTGTATGTACAGGACAAAAAATATAACTTTTTCAGTGCAGTGTTTTTGTGCTTAGATGACCGTATTTGCTTGAATAATCCCCCTGGGGGATTATTATTTTGTCAGACTTTTTTGAGGGGGGAATTATTCAAGGGGGAATTATTCAAGGGGGAATTATTCAAGGGGGAATTATTCAAGGGGGAATTATTATTTCATCATAGTTCTTGTCAGTGTACATTCATTGTGTACAATGTGTACACACAACATACACATGAACTTTTTTGTGTTCCATCTCTGTCTCAGATGGTATGCACCAGAGTTGTTAAAAGTACTGTACTTTTTTCAAAGTAAACGTAAACGTAAAGTATTTTATTTTTACTCTACCCTGAGTACAGAAAACGTAAAGTATTTTTTAAATACTTTTACACTGTGTAAAACGTGAGTAAAATACTTTTTTTCTGAGAAAACGTAAAACTGAGTATTTTTCCTCACAGAAAATGAAAAATAGAGTATTTTTCTCATATAAAATGTTAAAGTGAGTATTTTTTATCACAGAAAACGTAAAAGTCAGAAATTTTGTCAATTTTTACTCTAGAATACATCAAATGTGTTCTTTTCTCCGGATAACTGATTCTTAGGAAATGTCCTATTTTGTCACATTCTGTCTGTCAAAATGTCACCTTCTATGTCCCGCTGAAATACGTTTTCTGTACTCGCGTACTTTCAAAAAGTACGCGAGTAAGTGCGTACCGGTATTTTTTTCGGGAGGAAACGTAAACGTATTTATGCAGTACTCGAGTATCCGTATTTATTGAGTAAATATGTTTTAACAACTATGGTACGCAAATTCCATTGCGTTGCTGCACATCGATGCATTTCCATTCGATGAATCAAACCAGACGGAGCTATTCTGCTTTATTGCTTTGTCTGGCTTCATCAATTTTTTCGACCATATGTTGGGGGGGGATTATTCAAGGGGGAATTATTTTCTCCTCACGCGTCTAACAGGGGGGGGGGAATTTTTCGATGGGGGAATTATTCAAGCAGGGAACTTTTCAAGCAAATACGGTGGTTTCATTAGATATTTCTCACCTTCGTCTCTTTTAGAGCGTACTATACCACTTGAAACCACTAAAACTGCCACGAAAATGCTAATTTGTATGCAAAATCACTGTGTTCATATGCAAAAATTGCAATATATCTGCCTAGTCTGTCACTACTAGTGATGTAAAAAGTGCCGGGATGTTGGCGCTGAGCATCAAAAGCGGCATGGCACTTTTCCGACTCCCAGTGCCTGGTGCCATGGTGCTTTTACATCACTAGCATGGTTGGTTTTAGTAAAATTCTTTTTACTAAAATTGTATTTTATTTTTATTAAAATTGTATTTTATTTTTATTTTATTCATGTTTCATTTTATTTTATTTTATTTTATTCTGAAATGTCATTAATAAAATAAAATGAAACCATTTTACAAAAATTTTACAAATATTTTACAAAAATTTTACAAAATTTTTTCAAAAAATCAGAATCTTGGATGCAAAGCCATAAAACAAAGTGCACGCTAGAAGCATGCAGATGAATACAAAATTTTTTATGTATACTTGTGTGTGACACGGGTTGTGACGTAGGTATCTTGAATTTTGACCGTCACAGGGGCCGGATAGATATGTAGCTACAGTGCGCGCAGAAATTCCTGTGCGTATTGGCACCGAGCCATGTGCCACTGTTACTCCGCGCACTCGCGCCAGCCTACATCTTAAAACTGGACGTGAATTTTGCTCGGTCGCGCGTGTCGTTTTCGGTATACAAACTTGTGATTTTTACGAACTTTTCGAGGCCCACCACGCGCTTGAAAATGGGAATTGTGGGTGGAGATTACGCACAGAGGGCTAAAATTATGTGCGTTCTCTGTCAAATGTAAGAAATCGTAGAAATTTAACTGTCTTTATTGAGCTCACACACAAAAAAAAGCGAGCCTGACGGAACGCTCGTGATTTTGGGGTTAGCGCGCGAGGGCATTTACATGAAAGTGGGCGGAGCTTATGCTGACCGCCGCATGCAAAGCAAAATATCTGCGCGCACTGTAATTGCTCCTCCCGAGGGAAAGATGTCAAAAATTTGTGATTTTGGGGGAGGTGGGTGGGGGCTTGCAGGTCAATATATGGGCTTTTTCAAGGTATGGAACAAAGAAAATGGGAAGAACATTACATAAATTAGTGATTTTTAAGGTGACAATATATTAAAAGATGTGAAAATTTTCAATTTTGAGCAAAAATATTTTTCATTCACAACACTGAAAGGAACAACAAGGCCCCTGTACTGCAGTTTGGCAGCTAGAAACTTAAGCAACAGGATAGAAAACTTTGTCTAGAATTTTACAGACACTCGAGGTTTCGTAAAATTTTACTAAAATTGTACAAAAATACGAATTTTTGTACAATTTTACTAAAATTTTACAACAATTCGAATTTTAGTAAAATTGTATTTTTATTTTATTAATTTTCCATTTTATTTTATTTTATTTTATTCTTCAATTTTCCATTTTATTTTTATTTTATTTTTATTTTTTTCTGAGATTTTGCCAACCCTGATCACTAGTAGCATTTGAAAAATAACCCATGATTTATATTTTCGAAAATCACAATAAATATAAATAACCCGTGATTTATATATATTTATATTTTTTTCAAATTCTGAGTGATATATTTATATAAATTTTTTAAATTCTAAAAACAATCGAAATTTTAAATTCGAGTTCGAGCCCTACGTCTACTTCTAAAAGTCGACAAGTCCAAAATATGAAATTTTGAGCTAGGCCCGGAAACGTCATCTGGGGCCACTTCCGCACAATCTTTGTTATTGTCCATTAAATTTTTGACCTCACATGCCCATAGGTAGTGATGGAAAATGCGCCAGACTTTTTCCAACCCATGCGCCAAGTGCCAATGGTGCCAGAGCAAAATAGCGCCAAGCGCCAATGGTGCCAGAGCAAAATAGCGCCAAGCGCCAAAAGCGCCATGGCGCTTTTCTGAACCTCAGTGCCAAGCGCCAATGGCGCCAGAGGGCAATGGCGCCAAGCGCCAATAGCGCCAGCGCCAAAAATTATTGCTGCAATTTGTTTGCAGAATAATGAAATCGTAACTGTGATTTACCGCTGATGTCATAGTAGTCAATTTCCCTTTTGCCATTAAAGTTCAATCAGACACTACCGTATTTCCTCAAAATACCCTCCCCCTCGAAATACCCCCCTCAAAATGGGCACTATGTATTTGTGGTCCGGGAAATGCATAACAGACGTTCAAAACACTTACTGTGTTATGTTTGAACATCGTTTATACCATCTACATCATTATAAAAGGCTGTAAAAACTTATAAATGGTGGTTATTGTTGCATTTTTCACGTTTTTCTCTCAAAATTGTCACTCTGAAAAAATAGACCCCCGTGGGGTAATTCAAGGAAATACAGTATAATGTTTCATACATTGTTAAAATCTCCTTGGGACATATTTTTCAGCCAAACATTGTGACTGGAGAGCTTTCAATGGGGAGTTCTTTGTTCCTCACACAGCTAAAAAGCGCACTTATTCAAAGGACATTTATTTTTTTCTCATTTGGCTTACAGTTAGAGTTATTCTAGTGACAGAACTTATTTGAGAATTTATAGTATTTTTCCTTTGCTATACAGAGCAGTTTCGTTAAAATGTATTTACATGTACTCAAAAAATACATATATCCAGAGCAAATATTGTATTTGCTAATTGCCCTGTTTGCCCACGTTTGTAATAACCGCCCCGAAAAATTATTATTTCGTTCACCTTTTTAGGGGGAACTATTCAAGAAAGGAAATTATTTGAGGTGTTTAGAAGACATAAAGTGGCGTTTTCTTAAAATAAAATACCATTAAAATAAAATTCTTAAAATACCAGTACGTTTTTTAGCAAACAACAGCATTTGCTCCACATCCAAATATGAGGACCTGTAGGTAGAGTAAAAAGTTAACACATTTTAACACCTCTGCCTTTATTCTGTGTGTAGGTTTGTCCCATACATTTGTCCCCAAATAAGACCTGGGGCCAGTTCCGCAAGTGGAAAAGTGAAGAGTTAAAAGTCAAGAGTTGAGTAAAATGACAAATGGCAAGTTAAGAGTAAAGTTAAATGATAAATGATGAGTTAAGAGAGAAGGGTAAATTTAAGAGTAAAGTTAAATGACAAATGATTAGTTAAGAGATAAGAGTAAAGTTAAGAGTTGAGCAAGTGTATCCAAATCTTTTTTTTCGTATCCAGATCTTATGTTTTTGTATCAAAATCTTATTTTTGACATATGATTTGGATACAAAAACATAAGATTTGGATACGAAAAAATAAGATTTGGATACACTTGCTTGACTCTTAACTTTACTCTTATCTCTTAACTAATAATTTGCCATTTAACTTTACTCTTGTCTCTTAACTCATCATTTATCATTTAACTTTACTCTTAACCTGCCATTTGTCATTTTACTCAACTCTTAACTTTTAACTCTTAACTTTTCTACTTGCGGAACTGGCACCTGATCAATATTGATTAATGTTTATGTCCCATTCCACCCTCATATTTACCAATATTTATTCAGATGTTCACAAAATTTATCAACTAAACAGCGTTCGGATCAAGTCCGGCAGTCACTTTTTGAACGGACATCTGACGCTACAACTCACGCTATGGGGGGAGTTAAGAGCTGAAATTTGGGGGGAATATAGCCGACATTATCCCCCTACTATATACCAACGCAGATGCGACGGCGTCCCGTTTTAGTGTGGGTCGCCGTATATGCAACAAAACGTTGTGCAGTTTTCGCTGTCCGCATCAAGTCCGGCACCCACTGGTTCTTCACCAGTTTGGGTGCCGTAACTCCAGATACACGAACAGGATGAGTCTAAAACTTGTGGGGATTAACGGCGACATCCACCGCGTACTGTCCACAAGATGGCGAGCGCCACTGACACACAATAAGTGCCGCTCGCCGCGTATCTTGCGTTTTTTTACAGACGCACTGTCCGCATCCGGTGCAGCACCCGAAAACATTTTTCAGAAAGAGTCAAGTGACACTTGAGTTGAATCAGCGCCTAGAGTCAATTCTGCCGTTCTTGACGCGCCTTGAAGTGACCACGTCCAGCGTCACTGAATCGTTCCCACCTGCACAATTGATGGATGGGTATTTGAATTTACACTAGATATGATAATGTAAAATTTAAAAACCATACTGTTATCATGATATTTACAGTAGAGTTTTTTATTTACAGTAGATGTTTTACGATTCTGCAGTACCATAGCATACTGTAGAATGCAGCGAAATTTCCTGTTCAGTGCTGATCAACAGAATTTCTGACCTCCCTTGAGTTGCATACTTAAAATACACTTAAAATCGATTTTTTGTCAGACACTTTAAAAGTTAGTTTAGGATGCCCTCTTGGGGATAGTTTAAGGTATAAAGTTGCGTAAAAGACCTTAGTGCAAAAATGCCCTGCTAAAGAATTTTAATGGGGGTCAATGTGATGACATCACCTATGACATCATAGCAGTAGAGATTTGTACCACAATGATGTCATAGGTGACATCATCACATTGACCCCCATCAAAATTCTTTAGCAGGGCATTTTTGGGGTAAGGTCTTTTACACAATTTTATACCTTAACGTATCCCCTAGAGGGCATCCTAAACCAACTTTTTAAGTGTCTAACAAAAAATCGATTTTAAGTGTATTTTTAGTATGCAACTCAAGGGATGTCATAAGTTCACACTAGACACAAAATTTTGCCACATTGAACAGTATGGTATGGTACTGTAGGATTGTAAAACTTACAAAAGCGTACAGTTTACTGTAAATATTGTGTGAACTAATGATTTTTCGTCCATGAAAACCCAGGAGTGCCAAACAGTCTGGATGCAGACAGTGCGTCTGTAAAAAACGCAAGATACGCGGCAAGCGGCACTTATTGTGTGTCAGTGGCGCTCGCCATCCTGTGGACAGTACGCGGTGGATGTCGCCGTTAATCCCCCCAAGTTTTAGACTCATCCTGTTTGTGTATCTGGAGTTGTGGCACCCAAACTGGTGAAGAACCAGTGGGTGCCGGACTTGATGCGGACAGCGAAAACCGCACAAGTTTTTTTTGCATATACAGCAACCCACACTAAAACGGGTCGCCGTCGCATCTGCATTGGTATATAGTAGGGGAGGAATGTCGGCTATATTCCACCCAAATTTCAGCGTCAGAAGTCCGTTCAAAAAGTGACTGCCGGACTTGATCCGAACGCAGTTTAGATTGTCGATTTCACTCACTCATAACAATTTTTATAATCACGGTTGGCGCTTTTTTGGCGCCATTTAAAATGCCGGCGCCAGGCGCCAATAGCGCCACCAGAAAATGCGCCAAGCGCCAAAAGCGCCATGGCGCTTTCTCAGATACTGGCGCCAAGCGCCAATGGCGCCATGACGCTTTTTGCTTTGGCGCTAGCGCCAGGCGCCAGCGCCATGGCGTTTTCCATCACTACCAGGGTTGGTTTTATAAAAATCATTTGTATACAAATTGTATAAAAATTGTATAAAAATGTATTTTATTTTAATTTTATTTTAATTTTATTCTTGTTTCATTTTATTTTATTTTATTTTATTCCAAAATAATAATAAAATAATAAAATGGACCATTTTACAAAAATTTTACAAAAATTTTACAGAAAATTTACAAAAAATCAGAATCTTGCATGCAAGGTCAGAAAAATGTGATAATTAGACCTAAACATGAAAAACGTGTGACAAATTTTTCCATTACTTTGCAAAAGTTGCATGCAGTAGGTGTTTTTAGCTAGTTGCAAGTGTCAAGTTACAATTATCGATAAGAATGGTTTGCATTTTCAGTAGAAGGATTACTGGAGTGTGCTGGGTGCATTTGTAAAACATCATGCAAAGTGTCAATTGTCATGACAAATGTAGTAAAGAGTCAATTGGCATCTCAAATGTCAAGCAAAGTATAATTGTCATGACAAATGTTGTGCGGAGTATATCTGAATCTTATGTTTTGGTATCCAAACCTTATATTTTGGTATCCAAATCTTATGTTTTTGCATCCAAATGTTCACATAAGATTTGGTTACAAAAACAACAAGATTTGGATACAAAAGATACGATTTGGATACAAAAGATACAATTTGGATACAATTTGCTTTACAGTTTCCACTTTAATTTATATTTGTCATGACAATTGACAGTTTACTTAACATTTTCATGAAAATTGACACTTTCCATTCCATTTCATATGTCATTTTGACACATTACATGGCTTGGGACTGCCCCAGCTCCGCGAATGAACAGGTTGAACTATAAACAACAGAAGAAAAAAATTTACAAAAAATATGAATTTTTATACAATTTTTACAAAAATATGAATTTGTATACAATTTTACAAAAATTCAAATTTTTATACAAATTTTATTTTTATTTTGAAATTTTCCATTTTATTTTATTTTATTTTATTCTTCAATTTTCCATTTTATTTTTATTTTATTTTTATTCTTTTCTGAGATTTTGCCAACCCTGATCACTACCCATAAGGCAAAGTGCCAAATTTGACATTTTTGGGGAAAAATGCAAAAATTTTGGGCAAGAAGTCAACATCGACAAGTCCACTTAGTTTCGTGCTAAAAGTCGACAAGTCCACCCTTTGTCTTCATTTTTGTTGGTAAAAATAGCAAAAAATGTGGTGAGCCCGTCATGGACAGCTAATTCTAAAAGTCGACAAGTCCATAAATTGCCCATAAGGCAGCTTCTTCGTCGCAGGGAATAAAAATGTTCTCGAGTGCAAGAAGTCAACAAGTCCAATTCCCCCCCAAAAACAGTTTTGCTCTGACTGAATGGAAATTTATGGACACCCAATTTTTCACATGAAGGTTGAGAGCAGGGGCTGAAAATTTGATACTTTATTGTCAACATATGGAACTTAATGGAAAACATGAGAGAGCCAAATTGGACATGCACCACGGGCCTGGAATTGGGTCTGAAACTTAAAATTCGATTAATCAAAACTTTTTGTGGACTTGTCAACTTTTAGAAGTAGAGGCCTCAGTTGAGATAAAATCTGTTCTAACATAGCACAGTCATTGTTTTTAATGTGTTCTGCATTACCCCGATCACAAACTGCAGCTTTTGTCATTTACATTATCCTTACGCTAAATTTGGGAGCGGGGGTAGTTCAGGGGGGTATTTCCAGGAAATACGGTAGCTACATGCCATTGTTCCTTTTTGAGGCCATTTTTTCAGAAGGTGCCGTTGGCACCTGGTGCCATTTTTCCCGGCGCTTTACCATCACTAGCATGCAGTCTCTTGGCTGGCATTTGACTTTTTCAGATTATTAAACAAATTGATGTCTTTTTTCAAGATTCGATCAGATTTTAAAATACCTAAAGCTAAATTTTGGTATTGCATAGTGACTAGTGATGTAAAAGCACCATGGCACCAGGCACTGGGAGTTGGAAAAGTGCCATGCCGCTTTTGATGCTCAGCGCCAACATCCTGGCACTTTTTACATCACTAGTAGTGACAGACTAGGCAGATATATTGCAATTTTTGCATATGAACACAGTGATTTTGCATACAAATTAGCATTTTTGTGGCAGTTTTAGTGGTTTCAAGTGGTATAGTATTTACGCTCTAAAAGAGACGAAGGTAAGAAATATCTGATGAAACTACCGTATTTGCTTGAATAGTTTCCCGCTTGAATAATTCCGGAATCGAAAAAGCCCCCCCCCCCCTGTTAAACGCGTGAGGAGAAAATAATTCCCCCTCGAATAATCCCCCCCCCCAACATATGCTCTAAAAAATTGATGAAGCCAGACAAAGCAGAACAGCTCCGTCTGGTTTGATTCATCGAATGGAAATGCAGTATAGTCAGCAGACATGATACAGTACAATGAGTGGCATGATGTCATATCATGCACGCTGTATCCAACCCGTAGAACTCTGTTTTGGTGACTCGTGCTTACGCATACCGTATTTCCTCGAAATACCCCCCCCCTTGAAATACCCCCCCCCCTCGTTTGACCCCCCCCCTCTCGAGACCACTATGAAACAATCACCCCCCCCCCTCGAAATACCCCCCCCAAATTGAGTGTAAAGAGAACGTACATGACAAATACGGCAGTTTATGTTCTGCGTAGTGCAGAAACCACGTTAAAACAATGTCGGAATCACGTTAGAACAGTGTTTATACCATCTACGTACTAATATTAGTCTACAGAACCTTATAAATGGCAGTTTTTGTTGCATTTTTCGACGTCTGCGTACGTTTCAGACGACAATTTCGTACTTGGTTTTCAAAAATTTTCTTGTGAAATAATAACCCCCCCCCTCGAAATACCCCCCCCTCGTTTAACCCCCCCCCCCTCTCGGGACCACTATGAAACAATCACCCCCCGGGGGGTATTTCGAGGAAATACGGTATACGGAATGAAACTATTCAATTGTGCCCGCACAATTCAAACCCCCGTCAAAGTGTAGTTGAGTTTTTTGGCATGATGCCATCCAAGCGTCGTCTGGATCTGAATAAATACAAAGCGGGAACGTTTTCTGAATTCAAAATTTTGAACGTAACAAGTTTTTGTCAAAATGAATCGATAGCGTGTAACTTTTCTAAATATGAATTAGATTAAACGTAGGTAAACGTATAATAAAAAATTTGCAGCACCTATCGGCACAAAAATTGGAGTAAACAAGTGCGTAAAGAACAGCACATTTTGATTTTCCTTCTTACTATCTTTATACAGGGGTGGGCATTTTCAGTTACCGCTGGAAAAACGCGATAGCTTGAGCTACGGTTGAGCTATCACAGTGAGATTTTAACACAATAGAGTAGACTCCATAGGACACCTATTCTGAAGTTTGCAACCCAAACGGCTACATTTTGGGTGAGTTGTGGATAACGATGGCAAAAAAAGATTCGAAAATTCGAAAACATTTTCGAATTTTCGAATTTTTTCGGAATTTTCGAATTTTTATTTCACCCCTAGAAAAAACACTTAAAAATCGATTTATTTTTCAAAAAATTCGAAAATTCGAAAATTCAAAAATTCGAAAATTATTTTCGAATTTTTTAAGGAATTCAAGGCCACAACAGTGTATAGAGAAGGTGAACGACAAAAGCTGAGCTTTGTGATCTGGGAAATGCATAACACACGTCAAAAACAATTGACTGTGTTATGTTAGAACAGGGTTTAGACCATTTACGTACTTAAAAAAGTCTATAGAGTCTTATACAGTCATCCCCGGGTTATCGGGTGATGTAAAATTTTTGAAATCTCACCCTATAATGCGGGGAACCCTATAACCGGGGGATGTACTATAGTGGTGTTGTGCTGGCGCATGGCGTTACCAGCATTTATGGACATCAATCACTAATAATGAACATGAGGCTTTTTAAATGCAATAATCGTGCAACGTTCAAAATGTGCATTTATGATGTTCATATATAAATTTATACTCTGCGGACAGCACATTTTTTTCCCAATGTCATTCCCCGTTTTTTATTATTCTTGAATACCCGATAACTGAAGGAATTTTATATATCAAAATGCTAAACAAATTCCCAAATCGCACCCGATAACCCGGGAATACGGGAAACCTTCAATCCAGGGAATTTTCTTCACACGTGTCGCCGGTTTTCAAAATTCTACCCATTAACCCGGGGAACCCTATAACAGGGGGAACCGTTAACCCGGGGACGACTGTACATGGTGCTTTTCATTGGCAAAAAATATACCCCCACGAAATAAGCCCCCTCAAAATGTCCACTCTGAGAAGAAAAAAAACCCTGGGTGTAATTCGAGGAAATAAGGTAGCAGATTGACTGTATGGTAGCATTTTTTGTGGAGGGGGCGGGCTGTAGCCACAGAGCACGTGGTTATAACTCGTGAACCGCTCAGCGAAAATTGCTCAAATTTGAATATGATATGGTTTTGGGTCAGGGCTAAAATGTAAATCAGAGGCCACTCAATACGACTGCCCTTACTAGGGATAGCGTGTTTAAAAGAATGTATTTTTTTCTCGATATTTTGGGTGTCACCTGATTTGACCTCAGAAATGAACTGAAATGAACTCTCCACAACTGTGTGATTATTTTAAAAGTCAAATGGCAATAATCAGTT